>MU717811.1:111123-138483 GCA_026770625.1 Nicotiana glauca
AATTCTTCTCTAATCTAAACATGGCATTCCAGAGCATAGCATGCATAGATAGTAAATAAAACTTAACTGTTTGCTAGATAATTAAGCATTTAATCACATAATTGAAGAAATAATCATATATTAGTGAATTGTAATCAAGGTTAAGTCAACTTTAAACAACAATATTTATGGCTAAATCACTACCCCAGAACTATGGGTTTTAGCCACTCATGATAATATCAAAATAAATTCACAAGTGTTGAATAATTGACAATACTAAGAAAAGATGAAGAAAACTGAGATATCCTCGCTTCCGGATGTTCCTCGTGTATACTTTTCCTTCAAAGTGGTGTCCCCCCCCCCCCCCAAAATAGGTTTAGTCATATTTTTATACGCGTTGGGCATGTCATGGGCCGAAATAACCTTGTCTTTGACAAAGTTCGAGATGTTTCCCGTCACCAGCGCCCAGGGTAGCGTAGGCCGATAGCCCTGGCACTGGAAAAATGAAGCTTTTGTAAATTGCTCCACAGGTAGCGCCCCTCGCTTCCTGTGGTGCTACAATGGCCATTTTCAACCTTTTTCTCCTTTTTGGCTCTAATATTGCATATTTTTCCCTTATTGCCTCCGGATAATTCCTACATATAAAAATACCACGAATTACATAAATCAATACATTTCACATCTGAAATCCACAAAATACAAGTAAAATATTAGGCGATATACATATAAATATATATACTTTAAGCTAAATATCAACACCCTACACTTAGACTCTTGCTCGCCCTCGAGTAATGGGACTATCAACTATACCCCAACTACGTACACATCTCAATTAGAGAGAAACATTTCAATTTTAACTATACATTCTACCCTTGATTATGATCGATACTGGCAATCAAGAACGAACATACAAATTTCACATTCTTCCCATTTTAAACATGCCCAAGTATAAACATGCTCAAATCGCGCACCCACCCAACAAGAGAAGTGTATAACATTACCGATCCTTCATGAGATTATGTACCGTTACCAACAAATAAAAGAGTGAATATAGAACAGTCCACACATTCAAGTATGCCTTTGAACATAATTTAAGGACATCACTCAAGTGAACAAAATTCGTTCACTCTCACAAAGAATTCATGTGCATCCCGTTGGTGTACCATAAGCTTGCTTGTGGTGTATATCTCTACTAATCGAAGCTGGCCAAATCTAAGATCAATTAGGACTTTAAGGTTGTAATGTAGGCTAAGGGATGGGTAGGATACATTTAGGAATATTGACTAACCTTCCTAAGCACTTTAATATACAACACTAAAAAATCGAGCACATTTTCTTCTCAACTAATTCACTCGCCACAAACGTTATACAACATACCCATTTTTTCAATTAAGCACTTCTATACTCCCACTAGAACGAATTAGTAAGATTAGGAGGTGTGTGTTTCCCTACATTATTTAAACTATCATTTTTTTCTTCTTGCACTTTTTTCTTCTTCTTTTTCCTTTTTTTATTATTTTTTTCTTTCTTTTCTACACACCCACCATACATTAAGGTTTATTGTCTAGTGACGTTTTTTCACAACTTTAGTGCACTTTAAGGGCCCTTTCATGGTTCCACTCGAAAGCTAATCCCCAATCTCTCACCTTACTTCTTTTAGCGACTAAGCATCTTAGGAGGTAAAGGTTCAATAATCTCAAATTAAGAATAATAGGGATATGACTTGTAATGTGGGTGCCAAAAAAAAGGTCTATAGGCTCAAAGGGACTAGCAATGAAAAATTTTATTTTTAAGAGACAAGCAAGAAACGCCTATGTCATCTCCTAGACTAGCACAACTTAATGATTTCGATTTAATTAACACACGGAGTAAGTTCTAGACTACACAGGTAGCACAGAAAATTACAATTTCTCACATACACATTATGCATGACTCAATCGAGATGGTTCTGTTCAACTCTCAAATCAAGCAAGCATATATAGTTAAGAAATTTAAGCAATATTGCACTATGTGGCATACAAGTCAAACAATTGAGAAAAGGCGTCATTGACTAGGCTATTTATTTTACTCAGGCATCACAATTCAAATCAAATACACAGGAAGGCAGAGCGCATGCCATAACGTAATGTTCCAGCACCAAACATGTCAATAGGTACCTTAGAGCAACTCAGTTTTTTTCTAACCTACTCCTATAAAGAAAAACAAAGTACTCGATTCGAGCTACACTCTTGGAAAAGAACCGGTGCCCAAAAAAACCAAGGGATACTACCGAAGAAAAATCTTTTCGGTGTTTTTAATCGGATTTAATCCCTCAAGAAAATTCTCCAAAATATCCCCGTTGGAAAAACTCAGAGCTTTTCTATTTTTTTTATATTTATTTTCTTTCTAAACCTAGACTAAGTCTACTACTGGTTCCTACAAAAAATTAATAAAAAGAAACCAATTTATACAATTTATATCACAAGAAGTAGTTTTCCCACCCCTACACTTAACATATGCACAGTCCCTGATGCATCTAAAAATGTAAAGCAAATTAGGGTGAAAATAAAAACTCTCTGCTAGTCGGAATCCTCCTCCTGAGAATGCCTGCCAGCCGCAGCTCCGGGCTCATCATCATTCTCAGCTCCTAGGGGCACCAAAGCCATGAGCCCCGTGACTTCATCACCTAGATGATCCTCAGTATCAGAGCCTTTGTGAGTGTTTTCATCCTCTGACGGGTGAACGAGACTGCCAGGTGCAATCCTTAACACCTCTTTGGAAGAACTGGACAAATCATTGCGTAGATGCATACGTTCCTCGTCTGATACACCTATCCTGCTCATGATCATATTTAAAGAGTTATAGATATACAAGTTGAAGTTCTCGTCCCTCTCATTTTGTTCTGCCTGGGTAAGCTTAGAGTAGTCTCCAACAAAGATGTGATGTCCATCAACCCCTTAGGAGCCTCAACAACCTCATCATACCCTGGGTATTTAGGCACCTCCCGGGATAGCATGTACTGCGTGAGCAAATTGCTAAAGAAGAATATCTTGATCTACCGCCTAAATCGTGTGCGGGCCATCTCCCCTAGCATGATCTCACCCACAGTGATGAGCCACCCAGTCATCAAAAGGAATATCACACACACTCTAGCTCGAGTACATTCACTGTTGTGTTCAACTGGCATGAGTCGCGCCTACACATAATTTTGCCACACTTTGGCGGTCTTGTTGAAATTGAAGCAGATCATCTCAAGGGTATCACCCTTAGTTCTGGTCCACTTGGCATTTGAATCGGTGCCACAAAGAGTGTGAAGTATCTCTGTGTAGCCTAGGCTTTTGACATTTTTTTGTAGCCTCCGCGGGTTAGAGTTCTCAACTCCCAAAAATTCACATAAGGACCGCCTATCCAGTGGCACATCCTTTCTATGGACACATGACATGAACAAGTCCGCATTCTAATTGGCATACAGTTCCCGCACAATACTCAAATTTTCATGGACGGGGCATTCTAGGAGTTATCCATTTTCAATTCTTGCAACCAGGCAAGCACGTCCGGGAAGTTCCTTTCCAAAGTTTTCACATTAATACCCATCTCGGAGACATACCGCCCATATGGCACGAAGTCCCTATGCCATGCGATGGAATCATCATGAACTACATCCAAATGATGCCTCGGTCGCAATGGTGCGGTCTATTCCACATTCGGGCTACCCACCATAGAACAAGTTCTAAGGAGCAACTTAGGAGAGAATTTGGGGATTGGGGTCTTTGGGAGGGGGGATATTGATTATCATCTACCAAATAAAAGAAAAAGAAGAAGAAGAGGAACATAATGTAGGATTTAGGATGAGAGCAAGAGAAAATCTTGAAGAACTCGAGAGAGAGGAGGAAAAGGGGTCGCGGCAGAGAGAGAGAGAGACATTAGAGTAAAAGGGGTTAGAGTTTTGTTTTTAATGCAAGGTGGGTATGTGTATGGATTCAAATGTGGGTTATAATATTATGATAGATGGGTATATGGGTCGGATTTTATGTATATGGGTTAATAAAATAAATAAATAAAAAATGAAAAGTAAAAAAATATTTACAAAATTGGCCCTTGCCCAGTGCTCCACACTAGGCCTGGCACTGGGGGCATGAAACTTACTGTAAAGTGCGCCCCAGGTAGCGTGGGGCGCTGGCTTGGGCACTGGTTTTCTGATTTTCTATTTATTTATTTATTTTTAAATCCCCCTATTCCCTCGAGCACTTTATATATCCAATATATTCCCAACACCATTCTACCTATAATCTCTATATCTAGAAAGAATATAAAAACTATAGTCTACTATAACTAAAAATTTAAAAAGTAAACTATGAAAGCAATAAAAATTGGGTTGCCTCCTAATTAGCGCCTGATTTAACGTCGGCATGATGCAGGACCTCGCTTATTCATTAGGGAGTACTACTTTGATCTTCTCACGACCAATGATTCGTCCCCAATATTTCTTGACTCTGTGCCCATTCACTCAAAGTTTTCTTTCACTATTGGCGTGCAACTCAATTGCACCATAAGGAGTAGCTCTCACCACCTCAAATGGACCTGACAACCTCGATTTTAACTTCCCAAGAAACAACTTAAGCCTATAATTGAATAATAGTACATGTTGGCCCAGTTCTAAGTGACGTGGCTTGATATGCTTGCCATGCTATTGTAAAGCTTAGAATTTTCATAAGAGTGTAGCCTGAACTCATCTAACTCATTAAAATGTAAAAGTCTCTTCTCACCTGTGTCTTCAAAGTCAATATTCAACTTTTTAATGGCCTACCACGCCTTGTGTTCAAGTTCAATAGGCAAGTGACATGCCTTCCGTAAATGGGCTTATACAGTGACGCATCAATTGGTGTTTTGTGTGCAATTCTATATGCCCATATGTGACCACTTGGCTGGTCGTTTTAAGAATTAATGCCCTGATCTTCTATTAACTGCATTCCCCGTATTTGTTTATGCTATTTTAATTTTCCAAAATGTTCGATTTTGAGTTTCGGAGTGTTTTGAGACACTTAGTCCCTAAATGAGAGCTTAACTTTTAGAATATTAATCGTAGTCGGAACAATATGAAGACGTCCTCGTAATGGAATTCCGTTGGTTCCGTTGGTTTTGTTAGCTCCGTTGGATGATTTCGTGCTTATGGGGGTGTTCGAATTGTATTTTGGAGGTCTGTAGCTTAATTAGGGTTGAAATGCCGAAAAGTTGATTTTTTGAAGTTTCCGGTTCGATAGTGAGATTTTGATATCCTGGCTGTAATGGAATTTCGGAAGTTGGAGTAGCTCTGTAGTGTTGAATGTGACCTGTGTGCAAAATTTCAGGTCATTCGGACGAGGTTTGATAGACTTTTTGATCGAAAGCATAATTTGAGAGTTTTTGAGGTTCTTAGGCTTGAATCCGATATTAATTGGTTGATTCGATGTTTTTTGAGGTAATTTGAAGATTGGTATAAGTTTGGATAGTGGTATATGACTTGTTCGTGCTTTTGGTTGAGGTCCCGGAGGCCTCGGGGTAGTTTCGGATGGTTAACGGGAGATTTTTTAGTTTGATTTGGCAGCTGAAACTTTTCCATTGCTGTCGTAACCGCACCTGCGGCTAGGGGACTGGAAGTGCAGACTCGCAGAAGCGGGCATGGAGCCGTAGATGCGCCTACAAGTGAAGGCAGCAGAGACCGCAGAAATGGAAGGGTTATCGCACCTGCAGGACCGCAGATGCGGAATCTGGGTTGCAGGTGCGGAGATGGATGTTTTAGTGAAACCACAGAAGCGGTAGCGCAGAAGTGGGAATTTTGATCGCGGATGCAAATTTACTAGGCAGAAAATAAGAATTTCGAGGGTTTAGTCTCAAAAGTTAGAAAATTAATTTGGAGCTCGGGAGAGGGCGATTTTGGGAGGATTTTGAAGAGGAAATCAGTGGGTAACGATTCCTAATACCTTTCTAGTGTTATTCCTATAATCTAATCTTAGTTTTGTCATTTAATTGCGGATTTGAAATGAAAATTGGGGGAAAATTTGGAGAAAGTTCTTAGACCTAAATTTTGAGTTTTGATTGGGAATTTGACATTGGATTTGGATAATTTTGGTATGGTTAGACTCGTGAGAATGTGAGGATTCTGAATATGTAAATTTTACCCGATTTCAAGACGTGGGCTCGAAGGGCATTTTGGTTATTTTACCTACGAGTATTAGCTTAGAATTTATTTGTAGAATGAGTTACTTGAAGTATTATTTACATTATGCAATTGAATTGAATAGATTTGGGCCATTTGGAGTCAAGTACTCATGGCAAGAGCGTGGTTTCAGGTTGATTTTGAGCCGGTTCGAAGTAAGTGGCTTGTCTAACCTTGCGTAGGGGAAATTCCCCATAGAATTTTGTATTATTGATATTTGAAATGCCTGGTACGTGAGGTGACGAGTGCGTACTTGTTCTAATTATTGAAAATCTGGTTTTTCACGAAGTAATTATAATTTTGTTTCTTTTTCCTCTTTATACTACTTGCAATTTAAGCATGTTGTTAGCACAGGGAAGCATGTCTAAGTGACTTAATTGCTTTATTTGCTCAAACTGCCTTATTTGGATTATGTGCAGCATGTTAGGTTAGAATTACCTGTTTTACCTTGGTATGAAATTCGAATTGAATTGAGTATTCTTCGTGTTGTTGTTGTGTATTTACTTTGAGACTACGGGACGGTATCCCGGGAGATCCCCCTGTATGTTTACTTTGGAACTACGTATTTGTATTCCGGAAGATCCCCCTGTATCTTTATATTGGAACTACGGGACTGCACCCGGTAGATTCCCCCAGTAATAGGTATTTACATTTGGGACTATGGATCAGGATTCCGGTAGATCCCCGCGCACTATGAATTGGACTACGGGAAGGTATCCCGAGAGATCCATTGGATATATATATATATATATATATATATATATATATATATATATGGACTACGGGACTGTATCCTGGGAGATCCACTGGATATTTATATTTGGGACTAGAGGACGGTATCCTGGGAGATCATCGGTTGTTATCTCTGTGTTAAGCTGTATTCCTTTCTGTGATTTATTTGTTTATGTTATAGTTGTTGTTCTTTCTATCATGTGTTACTGCTTACTGTTGAACTTGATTATACTGTGTTCTCATATACTGCTATACTTTGTATTTCATTTAACCTCAGTAGGACCCTGACTTTCCTCGTTACTACCCAACCGAGGTTAGGCTTGGCAATTACTGAGTACCATTGTGGTGTACTTATGCCCTTTCTGTGCATGTTTTTCATGTGCAGATCCAAGTACTTCCACTTATTCTTATCACACTTGAGGCGAGGCGCTTTGTAGAGACTCCGAGGTATATCTGCCGCGTCCGCAGACCGAAGAGTCCCTTTCTATTCTTAGTACTAGTATAGCTCTTTCTGTATTTTCTTTGTTGGTAGACATTTTTGGAGTTAGATCTTTATATGTAATCTCTTAGCTTGTGATTCATGGGGTTCCGGATTTTTGGGAGTGTTAGGTTGAGATTCTTGTACTATTATATGCCAGGCGGCATCTTAAACAATGTTTAACTTTGTTATCTCGGTTTTTAATTACTTTCTTTTTCGCAATTATTTTCTTTTCCGCATTTGTTAGGCTTACCTAGTCGTAGAGACTAGGTGCCGTCATGATAGTTTACGGAGGGAGAATTAGGGTCGTGACACCATAAGGCATCATCTAACTTTGCATCCCAATCCTTCCTATTCACACTCACTGTCTTCTCTAACATTTTCTTTATTTCTCTGTTGGACACCTCAGCTTGTCTACTTGTTTGCGGATGATATGTCGTGGCAACTCTATGGTGGACCCTATATTTAGCTATAATGTTATTCAACAACCGATTCAAAAAATATGTCCCTTCATCATTAATCAAATCATGTGAAGTCCATAACCTCAAGAATATGTTCTTCTTCGCAAAAACAGCTACTCCTTGGCATCATTGGTTGGAAATGCAATTGCCTTTACCCATTTTGACACGTAGTCAACTACTAGCAAGATATATTTGTTTTCTCTTGACAATAGGAATGGTCCCATAAAGTCTATCCCCCACACATAAAAAATCTCGACCTCCAGGATGTTATTCAAAGGCACCTTATGCCTCTTTGTGATTGTCCCTATTCTTTGACACTGGTCACATTTCTTAACAAATGCATGGGCATCCTTGAACAATGTTGGCCAAAAGAACCCAGATTTAACACCCTTTTGCAGATGTCATATCGTCTCCATGATGTCCCCTATAAGGCAAGTCATGGCAATCATATAACACTAATTTCTCCTCTTTTTTCTAGAATGCACCTCCTCATCAACTGATCAACATATTGTTTGTACAAGAATGGCTCATCCCAACAGTAGAATTTTACATCATGTAGAAACCACTTTCTAGCTTCAGATTAAATTTTAGGAGGAAATGCCCCACTCACAAGATAGTTCACATAGTCCGCGTACCATAGGGGAGGGTCTTGGGTGATAGAAAAAAGTTGCTCATCAGGGAATGTCTCCTTTATTTGTCCACATTCCTCCACATGTTCATGACTTTCCAGCCTTGATAGATGGTCGACTACTTAGTTTTATATGACTTTCCGGTCTCGCATTTCTACATAAAATTCTTGCAAAACCCAACCCATCAATCTAAACTTGGATTCTTTTTTTGTAAATAGATACCTGATTGTCGTATGATCGATATGGACTGTGACTTTTGTTCCCACCAAGTATGCCCAAAATTTCTCAAAGGCCCACATAACGGCCAACAACTCCTTTTCAGTGATGGTGTAATTCAGTTGTGCATCATCAAGAGTGTTATTTGCATAGTATATGGAGTAAAACATCTTGTCCTTCCTCAGGCCTATCACTGCCCAATAGCATGATCGCTTACATCGCACATAAGTTCAAATGGTAAGTACCAATCTGGTGCTGCAATAATGGGGGCGGCTACCAACTTCTTCTTAAGATCCTCGAATGCCTTTAGGCAGGCTTCATCAAAATTGAAGATCACATCCTTTTCAAGCAACATTCACAATAGAGTAGCAATTTTTGAAAAATCTTTAATAAAGCGTCTATAGAACCCCGCGTGTCCCAAGAAACTCCGGATACCCTTCACAGAAATAGGTGGAGGTAAAATTTTCAACCGCTTCCACCTTCGCCTTATCAACCTCAATGCCATTCCTTGACATTCTACGATCCAACATGATGCCTTCGTGTACCATAAATTGCACTCTTCTCAATTCAACACCAAATTTCTTTCTTCACAATGGGCCAGCACCTTGCTAAAATTCTTCAAACAATCATCATAAGAAGACTCAGATACTAAAAAATCATCGATGAATACTTCCATAAAGTTTTCCATTATATCAATGAAAATATCCATCATGCCCTCTGAAAAGTGGTCGGTGCATTACAAAGACCAAACGACATTCGCTTGAAAGCGAAAGTACCATAAGGACAAGTAAAAGTGGTCTTTTCCTGATCCTCTAGGCATTTGACAACCTGATTGTACCCTAATAACCGTCAAGGAAGTAAAAATATTTATGCCCAACCTATCTTTCCAATATTTGGTCAATGAATGGAAGTGGAAAGTGGTCCTTGCGGGTTGCTTTGTTGAGCCTTCTACAATCAATGCAAAACCTCCACCCCGTTACGGTGCGAGTAGGGATTATCTCATTCTTCTCATTCTCTACAAAAGTCATCCCCCCCCCCCCTTTAGGCACACATTGCACTGGGCTTACCTAGTTGCTGTCAGAAATAGGAAAGATGATATATGCATTGAGCCACTTAATTACTTCCTTCTTCACGACCTCTTTCATAATGGGATTTAATAACCCTTGTTGCTCAATATTGGGGCGGTGTCCCATCTTCCAGAAAGATTTTATGCATGCAAAATGATGGACTGATTCCTTTGATGTCAGCAATTGTCCATCCAATAGCCTTTTTATGCTCACGAAGTACTCTGAGCAATTTTTCTTCTTGCACCTCGGTCAAGCTGGATGAGATAATGACTGGCAATGTCTCAGAGTTTCCCAAATAAGCATAGCCCGGATGTACTGGAGGGACTTAAGCTCTAGCTTTGGAGCTTATTCAATATATGGCTTAGGAGGGGTCAGAGTAACAGGCCTGTACAACTCCTCAAATCTCCCAAACCCATGGATATAACTATAAGACATGTTAAGTACTTGCTCAATTTCTTCCATCATCTCATCTTCATAGTCTTCTTCATCCCCAATCAGGGATCGTTCAAGATGATCTATGGGGCTCATATAAGGCATCAATGATGTCACATCACTTTCCACCATACAAATCATGGATAGCTCTTCATGGTGGGCTGGCAATCTGAGTGCTTTATTTACATTGAATACCTCCACTCGATCACCCGCTCTCATCGTCATCTTTCCTTTGCATACATCAATAATAGCTCGGGCCGCGGCTTAGAATGGATGCCCCAAAATAAATGGGACTTCTTGATCAGTCTCATAGTATAAGATAATGAAATCAGCAGGGAATATGAAAGAACTCACTTCAACTAACACATCTTCAATCACTTATTCCGGATGAGCAAGGGAGTGATCAACCAACTGTAAATCACCGTGGTTAGGCGCGGCTCAACCAATCCCAACTGTCTGAACATAGACAATGGCATCAAGTTGATGCTCGTCCCAAGATCACACAAAGCTTTCCCAACTATGTGCTTACCAATCGAGATTTGGATAGTGAAACTATCTTGATCCTTCAATTTCTGAGGTAGCTTGCTTTGAATTCTTAGCTACATTCTTCAGTGAGTGCCACAATCTCGAACTCTGTCAACCTCCTCTTATTTTCCACTATGTTCTTGATGTATTTGGCATATTTGGGAACTTCTTGCAGGATGTCTACCAGTGGAATATTGATTTACATCTGCTTCAAGATATCAAGAAACTTTTTATAAGCGACATTATCCTTCACTTTTTGCAATCTCTGAGGGAACGGAAGTGGTGGCTTCTCATCTAGTGGTGGGGGATTCTTAGCCACCTCCTCTTCAGCTGGATTCTCTAACTCCTTTGCTTTTTCTAATTTTGCTTCTATGGTGGCTGGTTTCTCATGAAAGGTCACTGGCTTCCTCTTTTTCGACGGGACTTTTTCTAACTGTCTCCCCTTCCTCAATGATACAACATTGATAGATGCCTTAGGATTAGCCTCAGTGTCGCTTGGAAGATCTCTAACTAGTTGACTAATTTGGGCACTAGCGAGTTTCCCCATTTGTCGCTCCAAATTTCTCATCGTTGTTGCTTGGGCCTGTTGGTCAGCCATCAACTTTTTTAGCATCTTCTCAATGTGACTCGTCAGGTTTGTAGGTTGTTCAGCCAGTGATGGTCTATACTATTGTAGAGGAGCGTGTGGCCTGTACTGATTCTGAGCACCTTGGTTTCCATCCCAAGAGAAGTTTGGGTGGTTCCTATATTTAAGATTTTAAGTGTTTCCATACTGATTTGTCTAGCCCCTATTTGCATTACCCATAAAGCAGACAGATTCTAAATTAGTTGGCCATAAGTTGCTCATGTGACCTTCTCCACAAACTTCACAAACTATATGAACCAATTACACTGGTTGAGCTTGTTACTTTTTATTGACTTAGTTGGCCAATGTGGAAACCTGCGCTGATAATGCAGAGACGACATCTAGCTCGAGAACCCCTGCAGATTTTTGCACTGTGTGTCTGCCCATCTCTCCTTGTAAATCAGGATTGCTTTTGGAGAATTTGTTCAATAATGGAAATATCTCATCGAAGATTTTCTCCAACGCTTGACCTCCAGCTGCAGCATCTACCACAATCTTCATCTCAGGATGTAGCCCTTCTATGAAAGTGTAAGCTAACACTTCATTTGTCTGATTATGATGAGGACAGTCTTTGAGCAGACCCTTGAACCTTTCCCAAGCTGAGTATAAAGGCTCCCCCGAATTCTGTTTGAAGGCGATTATCTCACTTCTGATCTTTGCAGTTTTTTCTGAAGGAAAGAACCTTGCCAATAAATTCCTCGCCAGATTATTCCATGATGTAATAGAATTAGCTGGTTCTGCCCTCAACGATCGCTTTACTTCGCCCAACAGAGAGAATGGGAACAGTGTGAGCCTCACATAGTCTAGAGTGACTCCGTTAGTGATATAAGTATCACTAATCTCCAAGAAGTTCAGGATGTTCTGTTATGGATCCTCGTGTGGAAGACCCATAAACTGCCTATTCACATGTAGTGGTTGAATCATGCTCTGTTTCAGTTCAAAGTGCCAAGTGATTCTACGCTTCACAATGCTGGAAGTGACATTATCAATGCTGGGCATCGCTACCTCCTGAACATCCACATGTTGCTCCTCTGCCATGTCCACAGGAATTTGAACAAGTGCATGAAGATTATCTGTGTCCCTTACTTCCCTCAACCTCCTGTGAAATGTTCTCTCAGGTTCAGGGTCAAAGCCTTGAAGTCTATCCTGCCTTCTGACCCTTCGCATTCAATCAAAGTTTCTGAGAGCAAAGCAACCAATAAGAAACGTTAGACTTGACGAAATAAGCAACTAAAGTAAAAACTAGAAATTAGTCCATAATCAAGTCCCCAACAATGGCGCCAAAAACTTATTGCTCCCAAACGCACACGCAAGTATATGTGGTCGTACAAGTAATAAAATGATAAGTCGAGTGTCGAAACCACAGAAACTTGTGTTAACTACCCACTAATTTCACCAAAATTTTTATTCAGTCAAATCAATTAAAGTAACTAATTTATCAAGCAGCAAAATGGTTGTTGTGTATATTGTATAGACGAATATTCCAGGGTTGTCATAGATTCACCAATCCTATTGTGCTCTAATTAATTCTCTCTTTCATACAATTCACTCATGGTTGCTAATTAGTAGAACAATTGCTCTCATAATATTCTTCTGAATTCCTACTCGCCTATCCAAAATAGATTAATGCATATATTCCTATAGAATCAATCTATTAAGAACGCATTAAGATTGTGATCTTTAATTAAGCACGATGACTAGGTATATTCCTATCCTAATCACAAATCCGCCCCCTCATAGTTAAGATCATGCTCTCTACAATTCTTCTCTAATCTAAACATGGCTTTCCCAAGCATAGCATAGATAGTAAATAGAACCTAACTGTTGGCCAGACAATTAAGCAATTAATCACATAATTGAAGAAACAACCATATGTTAGTGAATTGTAATCAAGGTTAAGTCAACTTTAAGCAACAATATTTATGGCTAAATTACAACCCCAGAACTATAGATTTTAGCCACTCAGGATAATATCAAAACAAATTCACTAGTGTTGAATAATTGAAAATACTAAGAAAAGATGAAGAAAACTGAGATATCCTCGCTCCCGGATGTTCCTCGTGTATATTTTTCGTTCAAAGTGGCGCCCTCCCCCCCTAAAATAGGCTTAGTATTGTTTTTATACGCGTTGGATAGGTCTTGGGCCGAAATAACCTTGTCCCAGGCAAAGTTGGAGATGTTTTCCATCAACAGCACCCAGGGTAGAAGGGACGCTAGCCCTGACGTTGGAAAAATGAAGCTTCTGTAATCTGTGCCACAGTTAGCGCCACACGCTGCCCGTGGCGCTACGGTGACCGTTTTCAACCTTTTGCTCCTTTTTGGCTCTATTCTCGCACCTTACGCCCCCTATTGCCTCGGGATGATTCCTACATATAAAATATCACAAATTATCATAAATCAATGCATTTCACATCCGAAATTCACGAAACACGAGTAAAATATATGGCGATATACATGTAAATACATGTACTTTAAGCTAAATATCACCTTTTATGTCGGTATCTTTTGGCATCCCTAAAAGGCCTGAATTCAAGTTGAAAATAGCTCTAGCATGCTGTAACAGTCCAAATAATTGTGATATTTTATAGTTTTGGATCTAAAAATCTAAATCATACTTCGGCAAATATCAAGTAGTAAATATTGTTTCATTTATGGCACGAAAAACAGTCAATACTCATAAATAATATACTATATAATACGTACAGGGTACGAACATGAAAAGAAAAGAAAAAAGAATTTGCACTCTTGTATCTTTTCAGCCACTTAATTCATTGAGAACATCAAATAAATTAATCCTCCAAATTAATAAGTTACAACATAGGGAATATGCATCGTCGATAAAACAAGAAAGCCACGACAACAAGGAATAAAAGAAAAGAAATTAGTTGCGTTACATACTCGTCATAAAAATTTGAAGTAAAGTACCAAAACAATTGCAAAATACATAAACGGGTCATTTAAGTTGCCCCCAACGATCAGTTAGACATTTTAATTGAGCTTATTTTTAGTTAGACACTTCAATTATTCACAAAAGAAGATCAACTAAACACCTAATCATGTCAGCCCCACCACGTGAAATGCATTCTCCGATATGCGAATTATCTACCTAAAATTATGTTTTTCTTTTCCTAAAAACAATGTGGACCCACCATAAATCACCTTCTTCTTCAAATCTCTTCCACCCACCTCCAACTTAAAACGCCATTATTACACACCAATGAAAAATACACAGAAACCTCACCTTAAACTACCATTTCTTATACTACCAATCAAGAAAATTACGAATTTAGTAGGACCTTCGACTCCACCGTTAGTTCTCGATCGGGGAAAATTTTCCAATCTTTTTCACCCTCTTCCTTTCTCCCTTTAATCGAAGTAAAAGTGGAAAGACATGTAATTTTTGTTGCTGGTAAATGACAGAGGGGTGAAGGAGTTGCTTAAGAATTTCACAATATTCTCATCGGCTTGAATTCCAAATCGAAAAATCATAGAAAATCCTCTATGCAAAAGACCACAAAAGATTGAAGATGGAGGAAATATTCATTTCTGCACTCCCACATGGATGGCTCTTTCTTCTGCCATTGCTACACTTCAAAGCACAACGAATGAATTTTAGATAATAAAAGGAGATATTGGTCGGTGACTAGGGAGGAGAAATGGTGGAGCTTGTGTGGCGCTTAAGGTTCTTGGCTGAAACGAAGGAATTTCATTAGTGTTTGAATTTGAGTGTGGTGGAAAAACGTTGATGTAGCGACGTAGTAGCTGTGTTTTACATTGGCTGGAGAGTGTGACTCAAGGTGGTTTCATGGTGGTTTTAGGATAGCACAGTTGGCGGAGATCCAACCGGAAACTATTGGAAAGAAGAAGATTTAATTTTTGTTTTTAATAAGATGATTTGTTTTTAAAAATTCACGTGTCATTTAATGATTGGTTTGTTTGACACATCATCCGTGATTGTAACTCACGCATGAGGTTTATTGGACTCGAGTGTTTAAAGAACACACTTTTGCGAATGAATAAAGTGTCTAGCTGAAAATGGGTTCAATTAAGGTGTCCAACATATCGTCGGGAACAACTGGCCATTTATGTTTTTCGCCAAAAAAAATTCTAACACATATTTGTTTGTTAACTCAACTAGCTTAGAATATTAGACAAATTGAATCTCTTTGTTTGGTTTTATTGTCGGTATGCTATTTGTTTACATTAATTTTGATTCGGCTCATATTTATATATGTGATCACATACAATCAGGAAAAATGGTCTAGCGGACACTTTATCCACGAGGGCCTAGTGTGCATGAGTTGGCCTAGTGGATAATTTGTCCACGAGAGCCTAGCTAGTATGCGTGAGTTGGCCTAGCCGTCCTTTCAGCGAGGGCCTAGCTGGGTTGCCAAGGCTAGCTACTTCACACTCGCAGGTGTTCCACATTCAGATTCAGATTTATGTATGTGGAAAAGTGGTCCACCTCCGCTAGTGTAAAAGTTGCTAAGGTCGGGGATTGGATCACTCGGCCTCACATTCCTAGGTAGTATTATTTATTATATAAAGTTTTTAAAATGATAAAAATCGGTTGTATTAAGTTATCAGAATTTAACTAAGATTTCATATTGCAGTTTTACTCTCAGATTTCATGTATCATATTAGCTTTCAGATTTTATGTTACAAATCTAGATTCCGAATTTCATGTTATAGTTCAGTTTTTGAATTTTAATGTTAAATTATTAAATAGCTTAAATTACATTTATTGCATCTTTATCGTTTAGTCCAAAAAAGTCTTGTCTTTCGCTTGAGGGTGGTAAACAAGACTTACTAGATACCCTTGGAGATACTTAGCCCAACTCGGCCTCCCCATATCGTGTGGCAGGCATTGAGTGTGCAAGTGACAAAGCTCATGGCTTGTTTCTTGACTTCTTGGATCTAGTAGGCAGAATCCGTTGATTTTTCTCCAGTGATAGTTGACTATTTTCAGACCTCTAGATATACAGATATTTTTTTTCTCCTGGAAAATGTCCCGAAGATATTACTCTAAGTTATAGTCCTTAGAGACTCATGGCTTGTTATTGGTAGGTCCAGATTTTTCAGATAAAGTTTTGGTAAACTTTTATTAATTATTTTTTTATGGGTATAACATAAGAACTATTTATATTTGGTTTATTTTAATAGCGTTATCGGCACTTACATAAATGGAACAGGGTTTGCTCAACGAGTAAAGTAGACATCACTGTATTGGGAAAAATTGTATTCATATATATGACGACGTATCAGGACACGTGGAATGGTCAATAAGTTATACTTAACTATGGTTCGAGAATTACAAAACAGGTACGAGTAAGGAAAAAGGAAGAGGCACGGGATGAGAGTATCGGCTCCCATCCCTGTTTAAGCTTATTTACATCCGAGCAACGAAAAAAATGAACCTGGCTAAAGAAAAGGGTGCAAATACGGCATTAAAGAGTATTAAATGTTGAATCTGTTAAGGAATATATACATTTAACATAATGATCATGTAACATGGCATTTAATGTCATTAATTATTCGTAATAGCCTCATTATGACTTAGGCATAACGTACATTCCCAAAGGGACCTATAAAAGGAGATATATGTAATCGATTGAGACACAAGTGACTATCGGAATATACTCTAATTTACTTGCTTTCTGATAATATCATTTTAAAATCTCTCTCTTTACATACTTTTTTGATTATCAGTAACCCGATTCTTCTAATTTCTAGCTTTGGCTAAAAATCTATTTTTTGGTTAAACAAATTGGTTCTGTTACCGGGAATCTGATAATCAATTATATCTTAACTTGATTTTCTGTGTTGAATCAACTATGTTGAACAACAACGACAACACTCAAGGAAATCAAATCAATCAGCAAAATTAGGGAGATCCGCAAAATAATGATAATCAAGTTCCAACTCCACAAGACTCACCACGTCAATCTCGTGAGGGCACTCCTGACGGGTCTCACACAGAAGAACGTGGTCAATTTGCGAATGAAGAAGCTATGAATGATGCCTTACAAAAACTTATCACTACTCAGGTTAACAAAGCTTTACAAGCTTTTGTTAGTCAATTACCCGCTGCTCCACCCACGCCTACTCCAAACAACAATACTTTGAAAAATCCTTATTCTGGACTGGTTAACTCGGGCAGCGGTGGAATCCTCAGTGAAACACAGGAGGGAGACCCAGGTAATCTAGTTAATTCTAATTTACAAAATCTAGTATTAACATTACAGAAACATCTTAAAGAGCAAAATGAACGCATAGAACAAATCTCCGGAGTACCACCCGTGATCAAGGGAGTAGATATAGATAAATATTTTGAACAGTCATGGAAGCCAAGTGTCGCTCCCCTCCCAATTTCAAAGAAGTTCAAGATGCCTGATATTCCAAAGTATGATGGTACAACAGACCCACGAGATCACGTTACTACATTTACAACTGGTGTCAAAGGCAATGATTTGACTAAGCAGGAGATTAAATCAGTCTTGGTCAAAAAATTCGGTGAAACCCTCAGTAAAGGGGCCTTAACATAGTATTCTCTTTTACCTGAAAATTCTATAAATTCGTTTGTTGAGCTTGCAGATCTATTTATTAAAGCACACTCGAGAGCTCAAAAAGCTGAAAAGAGAATGGAAGACATCTTCAAAATCAAACAAAGAGATTCAGAGTTGCTTAGAGAGTTCGTAGATAGATTTCAACGAGAAAGAATGACGCTTCCATGAGTACCTGACAATTGGGCGGCCATAGCCTTCGCCAACAATTTGAATGAGAAGAGTTCAGAAGCCACGAGGCGACTCAAGGAAAGCCTTCGAGAATTCCCAGCAACAACGTGGAATGATTTCTACAACAGATACAGTACAAAGATAAGTATTGAGGAAGATATCATTTTACGACATAAAATAGAAGAAAAAGTAAGTTCAAGGCGTGTAGAAAATAAAAAAAAATCTGGTAAAAATAGGTACGAGCCTTACATGGGACCTGCGGGAAAGGACTCACGGTCAAGTAAAGATAATCAAAGGTACGATCACAAATCTAGAAGCAGAGAATCAGGCTCCTCATCAAGGTTCAAAAATGATCGGAACTCACATGCACCACGAGACAATGATGGAAGTTTAAAAGCAAGGTTTGGTGGTTACAATTTTAACATAAGCACCTCTAAGCTCGTAGCTATTTTAAGAAGCATGGGACATAAGGTAAGATGGCCAAATGAGATGAGATCAAATCCAAACAGACGAAACCCTAATCATTGGTGCAAATTTCACAACGACCACGGGCATAAAACCGCAGATTACAAATTTTTGCATGGCAAGGTTGATCATTTGTTAAATCAAGGGTATCTCACTGAGCTATTTAGTGAAAAAGGTAAACAATCATATATCAAGAACAGACAGGAGCCTCCGAAACCGCCCTCGCCCAAAGAACCGTCAATATTATAAGTGGGGGTGAAGATATCAATGGCGTTTTATTTGCCGCAGCTAATAAAACTTCCAAGATATCAATCACTCATGGGAAGCGGTTGCGACATGTACTGGAAGAAGAGAATATTACATTCAACGATACAAATGTTGAGGGTCTCTTAACTCCACATAACGATGCACTGGTAATATCTTTACTTGTATATGACACTAACGTGAAATGAGTTTTGATTGATCCAGGCAGTTCTGTGAATATTATTTTGATACGAGTATTGAGCGAGATGCAAGTTGAGGATAAATTAGTTCCAAAAGCGCATACTTTGTCAGGATTTGACAACTTTAGTGTTGTAATGAAAGGATAAGCAATCCTTACTATATTTGCAAAAGGCGTTTTCAAAGATACCAAATTTCAAGTTGTAGATATGGAAATTGCTTATAACATGATTCTTGGGAGGCCATGGATCCATGACATGGATGATGTTCCATCAACATTACATCGAGTTATTAAATTTCCATCACCTTAGGGGATATGTCAAATCAGAGGTGATCAACAAACTTCTAGAAGCAGAAATTTCATTGCAGATTCAACTGATAAGGGTGAAGACAAATAGCAATTACAGGATTCAGGTGGGGGAGACACGATATCAACCTCAACTGAACAAGAGCAAATAGATGTGGATTCAAGACCTGATACTATTCAAGAACCAGAGGAGAACGAGAACATCAAAACAACCATAGAAGAATTAGAGGCTGTGGTTTTATTTATACACTGGCCCGAGAGGAAAGTGTATATAGGAGCCAACTCAGCCTGGAGGTAAAGCGTAAGTTAATTGAATTTTTAAAAGCTAAAGCAGATTATTTTGCTTTGTCCCATTCTGACATGAAAGGGATACCACCGGAGGTCATGACTCATAAACTTAACGAAGATCCATCATACCCTCCAATCAAGAAAAAGAAAAAAAGCAAGGAACTTTCAAGAATAAGATGATTCAAGAAGAAGTTCAAAAATTGCTGAAAATTGGTTCAATTCGTGAGCTAAAATATCCTGACTGGTTAGCTAACATTGTTGTGGTTCCTAAGAAGAACGGTAAGTGGCGAGTCTGTGTAGATTACACAGACCTTAATAAAGTCTATCCAAAAGATTCTTTCCCTTTACCATACATAGATCAATTAATTGATGCTACTGCAGGGCATGAGCTATTAAGTTTTTTTTAGATGCATATTCAGGCTATAATCAAATCAAGATGGCTCCAGGAGATGAGGAAAAAACTTCTTTCATAACAGACAAAGGGACTTACTATTATAAGGTAATGCCCTTTGGCCTTAAGAATGCAGGTGCAACGTATCAGAGGTTAGTTACCCAAATATTTCAAGAACATTTAGGTAAAACCATGGAGGTATATATAGATGATATGCTAGTTAAGACTCAACATTCAGAAGATCATATATCCCACCTGTCTGACACGTTTAAAATTTTACGAAAATATAATATGAAGTTGAATCCAGAAAAATGTGCATTTGGTGTGGCATCAGGTAAGTTTTTAGGTTTTCTTGTTTCTAATCGTGGTATTGAAGTAAATCCTGCACAGATTAAGGCCATTGAAGAAATCCCTGATATACTTTCAAACAAGAAAGAAGTACAAAGACTGACGGAAAGAATCGCAGCTGTGGGAAGATTCATTTCTAAATCATCGGAAAAATATTTTAAATTTTTCTCGGACCTTAAAAAGCAGGATCATTTTGAGTGGGATGAGGAGTGTCAACAGGCACTTAGAGATTTGAAGACTTACTTATCAAATCCACCTTTGCTAGTAAAACCAAAGGCTAGGGAGATACTTTTCATCTACCTTGCTATTTCAGAAGTTGCGGTAAGCGCGGTTTTGGTTCGTGAAGAACAGGGTAAACAATCTCCTATCTACTATGTTAGTAAATATTTATTAGATGCAGAGACACGGTATCCACAACTGGAAAAACTAGCACTTTCTTTAATCATGGCATCTAGAAAGTTAAGATTATATTTTCAATGTCATCCCATTGTTGTGGTAACTGCATACCCTTTATGGTATATTGCATAAGCATGAATTGTCAGAAAGGTTAGCCAAATGGGCCATAGAAATGAGTGAATATGAAATCACGTACCTACCTAGAACAGCAATAAAGTCCCAGATATTAGTTGATTTCGTGGCTGACTTTAGCCAAGAAATGCAGTTAGAAGCAGAAAAAAAAGTACAGCTACCTAATGGGGCTAATCTAGGAACATGGACCTTATTCGCTGATGGATCATCTAATGTAAAAGGTGCAGGATTAGGAATTGTGTTAGTACCACCTACGGGTGAAGCTATTAGGCAAGCTATTAAGTGTCATTCCATGACTAACAATGAAACGGAGTATGAAGCTGTGATTGCAGATCTAGAGTTGGTACGAGAACTTGGTATAAATCAAGTAGTGATCAAAAGTGATTCGCAACTCGTGGTTAATCAAATGCTGGGGACTTACACGGGTAGGGAAGCAAGGATGGAACAGTACTTGAAAAAGGTACGGGAATTGATAAGGCAATTCCAAACTTGGAAGGTCATACAAATATCAAGGGATGAAAATGGTGAAGTAGATGCCTTAGACAATCTCACATCCGCAACTGATGTGGCAAATGATGCAAACGCTTCAGTTATACACTTATTTCATTCAGTTCTCGAACCTGATAAGGATGAGGTAAATTTTAATAATTTAACTTGGGATTGGAGGAATGAAATTGTTGCTTTTTTATAGACGGTACCTTTCCTAATGACAAGAGACAAGTACATGCACTTTGCAAAAAGGCTGCTCGTTACTGTTTAAAACAAGGGAACCTTTACCGTAAAATGTTTGGTGGTCCCTTAGCAAGATGACTCGGACATTCTCAAACGGAGTATGTGATGAGTGAAATACATGAGGGGCATTGCGGGAATCACGCTGGAGGAAGATTACTGGTAAGAACCTTGATTAGAGCAGGGTACTATTGGCCTAAAATGGAAGAAGAAGCGGCAAGTTTTATGGCTAAATGCGACAAATGCCAGAAGTATGGTAACAATATGCACAGGCCAGCAGAATTATTACATCCAGTCATTGCGCTGTGGCCATTTATGAAATGGGGAATGGATATAGTAGGACCATTATCTCAAGCGAAAGGACAGGTAAAATTTCTTCCCGTACTTACTGATTATTTCACTAAATGGGTGGAGACAAGAGCATTTAAACATGTGCGAGAAAAGGAAGTTAAAGATTTTATTTGGCGAAATATCATTTGCCGATTTGGTGTACCAAAGGAAATCGTATGCGACAATGGCCCTCAATTTATCGGGGCTCAAGTCATGGAGTTTCTTGAGAGTTGGCAAATCAAAAGGATTACATCTACACCCTATCATCCAGTGGGTAATGGGCAAGAAGAATCAACGAACAAAGTTATAATCAATAATTTAAAGAAAAAATTAGAGGAGTCAAAGGGTAATTGGCCTGAAGTGTTACCCAGAGTTTTATGGGCATATCGCACAACAACAAAAATGAGCACAGGTGAAACATCCTTCTCTTTGGTTTATGGAGCTGAAGCACTAATACCGGTTGAAATAGGAGAACCAAGTACAAGATTCTCACAAGCAGCACAAGAGTCTAATGATGAAGAGATGCGGATCAATTTGGACTTATTGGAAGGCAGGAGAGAAGCTTCATTAATAAGAATGGCAGCACAAAAACATGTGATCGAACGATATTACAACAGGAAAGCTCGCCTAAGATACTTCAAAATTGGGGACTTCGTGCTTAAAAAAAATTTTCAATCAACAAAGGCAGCCAACGCAGGTAAACTAAGCCCAACATGGGAAGGACCCTACAGGGTTTGTGATGTTGCAAGAAAAGGAGCATATAAATTGGGAACAATGGACGGGAATGTACTTCCTTCACATTGGAATGTTGTTCATTTGAAGAGATACTACTTCTAAAGAAAAACCCACAGTCAGGTATCACCATATTAAACTTTATTTTTTGAATTTTTAAAATTTTACTAACGATTTTAGATGATAGGCAAAACGCTCACCCGTACTAAATGATGAGTCACGACCTGTACGGCAAAATAGAATAAACTAAAATTCCTGGCCCAGGGTTACAATTAATCTGATAGACATATAAACGGGTTAAACAGTCTTTATCTATAATCGAACCCCCGAGCCCCGTATGTATTTCCTTTTCAGGAAAAGGACCAGGTGAAAGAGACTATCAAGTGCTCGAGACTTCATACTTCAACACTCAAACACTTGGGGGACTACATAAAATATACAGTCACGTGTATATAAAAGGCAAGAAGATTGAGTAAAAATCAAGCCTAAGAAGAGCCAAGTACAGAGTGGAAGTTAAGGAGTCATGGCATTCATCATAGTGTTCTTTCCCATGAGAACAATGGAGTCACCTCTCAAACCCTTCCTAATGTTTTGAAGTTAAGGGGACCCAAGTTACCTCAAAACAGTTAGGGTAAAGACTATGTACTAAAACGGGTTATAAGGAAAAATCTTGTATTTATTGTTCTTCTTTTATATAAATATGTTACAAGAAAAACAGTTACGAGAAAGTTATAGATGTAATTCAAATACATGTAAAGTATTACTCAAAACTTGTCAAGGTTCAGAAATAAAAACTTTTCCAAGCTATTGCAAAGAAACATGTGTGTTCCTATTTATTTTATCGTATAATAAGCACCATTATGAAGTTGAGACGTCTTCTTCATCAAGTGTCAAAACATAAAAGGGCCCTCTTTTATAAAATTCATGATATTTAGTCATGAGGTTAATAGAAGCATTTTTAAAGAACAAAAATGCAGACTATTCTTTAAGTCTTTGAAAATAAAAGGCACGAATAGAACAGAGGGAAGCCTAATGATAACTTCTTAATATTTTAAAACTAAAGACTAAGTATAAACTTAGTCATCGAATTGTTCATACAAAAATACCCCATAACAAGACTTGGGGGCTTGTATTTCTAAAATCAAACCTTAACTGATAACCAAGGGTTTGATTACAAAAAAAAAACTATCACAAGAATCCAAAAACCTTAAACATAGTTTTCCAGATAGGTACCTGCAAAAAGGGAATTTAAAACAAATGTAAAAAATTTTCATTAAGAAGAAGGAACTGAAGAAAGATCATCAGCAAGCTCAACTGGAACATCATCATCAACAGTTGAAGGTTGATCTTCAATTATAGCATTAGGAGCATCAACAGGCAAAGTCCCATCTTGACTGGCAGCAAGAGGCATGGATGGACTTGAGGAAGGTGTGACACTCATGGCAATTTCAATAGTCACGGGGACTTCAACTGCGGGAATCTCAGCCAAAGAAGTTTCAGTCACAGGGATTCCAAGCTGAAATTTTCTTAGCCCATTTCTACCAAGGTGTCACGACGAGACTTTAAGAAGGTCCAGCTTACCTCAACATTGATTGACTCTTCAAGAAGTTCATAATCTCTCTCTCCCAAGCAGCAACTTCATTCTTAAGTTCTTCGTTTTTAGCCAAGACAGAATTATAAGATGATTTAAGGGTGGTATGAGAACTCTCTAGGGCATGTACCTTGTCTACAGAAACTCGTAGTTCTTCTTGTGCCCGTGAAAGGTTTTGTGCTAGCTCCCCAGCATGCATCTCCTTCTGAGCCAACAAAGTCTTTAGAGCCCTATTTTCCTCGTTGGCCTTGGACAGCTGTTCCGAAAAGGAAGATTCAAGGCACTCTTTTTCCTTCTCAGTTTGGCTTGAGGTAACTTTAATCATCGCCAGCTCGGAGGTTAATGTTTGAAATTGCTGCTCCAAGGTATTTTTCCTCTCCTCCAAATTCTCCATGTCGATTTGTGCACTTTCAAACTGGCCCTTCCAGTTGTTTGCCTCCAATTGAGAACCACGAGCAACCTCTTCTGCATCATAGGCAGTCTTCTCCAAGTCATGAGCCAACCTCTCCAATAGGGAGACTCGGGTCATTAGTTCAGTACCAATAAGGTTCACCTACATAAACAAAAAAGGAGGAACCTCAATAGTTACGCTCCTCATAGCGGAGCTTCTACTCGAAGAGCCCACCTCCGTACGGTGGACAATGGGGGGAGGAATTACTGATGGAGGAGCGGTGGAAGGAGTAAAAATAATGGAGGAATGTATAGAAGTAGTAGTTGATGAAGGTAAAGAAACAATCACAGGTACGGAAGAGGTAAAAGAAGACAAAGGAGGTTCATTTAGAACAGGTCCTAAAGTCCCACTACCGAAACCACTGATAAAGAGTTGATTTATTGACTCATGAGTATCAGGAGGAGAAACATCATCATCAGGGATGATCACCGGAGTAATAACAGTCTCGGAAAGAGATAGGTGATGGGAGACATCAGCCTCGTCTTCAGAGACGATACGTCTCCTAGCTCGTGGTCTTGACGTCAAAGAACCCTCGTCTTCTTCCTCTGAATCATCTTCTTCAAAAGATTTTCTCTTTACAGAGCCCAAGAATATATCTTGGGCTAAAGAGGTGCGAGTGCTTAAGGAGCTACGGGACGCCAAGACGGCCTCTGGAGTAACTCCTCAAATGGAAAATCCTGATAAAAATAAGGATGAAAGTTAGAACAACAAAAAATATTTAAATATAGACAAGGTAGAAATAGAAGTCCTTACCATGAGTCTTTACTTTCCAACCATAACGATTGGAAAGGGTTTTCCATGATCTACCCTCCATTGGGGCAGTCTTCAGCAACTTTTCTATCCAACCACAGAAGTTGGGCACAGACTCCACAACGCCCATAGTTGCTGAAAAGAAAAAGAAGCAAAATTAAGAAAAATAAGCAAGCCTAGAAATAAAAAGGCACGAGAAGGATTTAACACTTACGTGCAAAGTTCCATTTCTCAGGGAAGCGAACGTTATTTTCACCCACTAAACCAGCAGTGGGAGCAGCAACAAACCGAGCATACCAGCCGCGGTCTTTATCATCCTCGGGACTCACTAAAACCCTCTTGCTCCTGGCTGCTAAGCCAAATACGCCGTTTCGAAAAAGCCTAGGGGAGTAAAGGTGAATTAGGTGGGGAAAAGTGAATTCAACATCAGCCATGTTAGCAATGTGCCTCAAGCAGGCAACGACCCTCCAAACAATCGGACCAATTTGACCCAAACACACGTCGAAAAAATGATAAAAGTCTAGAATGACCGGGTCAATGACCGGTTTAAACCCTAGAGTAAAAGGGTATGTGTAAACAAAAGAGAATCCTATTAAGTAAGACGTGATCCTCTAATTTGAGTTAGGAACTGATTGGGAAATCATCACTCCAATGACAATCCTTACGAACTATGGGGGCTAAAATGTTTGTGATTTGAGTAGGGAAAGGATCATCACGGTCTAAAGAAGCAACTTGGGTCCTAAGAGACTCTCTATCATGATGAAAGGAAATTTCAGAGGGGATTGTTTCCTCAACTAGAGGCTCACGAAGTGGCTCAGAAGAATCTTTGTTCCGGGAGGAACTCCTCTGAGAATGCGAACCTCTAGTCCCTGAAGAGGGACCAGAGCTAGAAGAAGGAGTTGACGTACTACCACCACGAGCAGATCCAAGGCTACGGAGTCTACCCCCCTCTTCTATGTCTAATCGGAGCATTAGGGAAGCTATCCAGAATGGGGATTCTCTTAGGGTTAGGATTTGGTGAAGCCATGGCAAAGAAGATTGAAGTGAAGTAGAAAATAGCAAGGAAGTTTCGAAGGATTAGAGTGTATGATACGCTTTATGTGAAACAAGACAAGAAAAGAAGTTATATTTATACTAATGGATAACCGGCAAAAAGAAAAAGCAACGTAATGGAAGAACCATAATAATGATAACTGACACTTCGTGAACAGTGAAGCCGAAAAGAAAGTCTAAGAAAGAGCTGCGAAATTGTGCAACCAATGAAAGAATGACACGTTCTAAAGCATTAAAATGAAGTGACAATTGAAGCATCAACTCTGTCAGAGCATTAATGGTGACAAAAATTCTCCTTTAATGAATTCCACTTCCCAAATATTCAAACTGATGAATAAATGGAAAGTGGGGGGGACTATTTGTATTGGAAAAAATTATATTCATATATATGACGATGTATCAGGACACGTGGAATGGTCAATAAGTTATACTTAGCTACAGTTCGAGAATTACAAAACATGTACGAGTAAGAAAAAAGGAAGAGGCACGGGACGAGAGTATCGGCGCTCATCCCTGTTTAAGCTTATTTACATCCGAGCAATGAAAAGAATGAACCTGGCTAAAGAAAATGGTGCAAATACGGCATTAAAGAGTATTAAATGCTGAATCTGTTAAGGAATATATACATTCAACGTAATGATCATGTATGTGGCATTTAATGTCATTAATTACTCATAATAGCATCATTATGAATTAGGCATAACGTACATTCCCAAAGTGACCTATAAAAGGAGAGATATGTAATCGATTGAGACACAAGTGACTATTGAAATATACTCTAATTTACTTGCTTTCTGATAATATCATTTTCAAATCTCTTTCTTTACCTACTTTTTCGATTATCAGTAACCCGATTCTTTTAATTTCTAGCTTTGGCTAAAAATCTATTTTTTGGTTAAACAA
>MU717812.1:577-13390 GCA_026770625.1 Nicotiana glauca
TATACACTATGCGATCGTGTGGCGTGCCGTCCTCTATAAATATATGTATCATGAAACCCGGAGTAGACCTGCTGTTTGTTTCTGATGTTCCATTTTCATCTAGTATTCCGCGATAGCATGTCCCCTCCCAGCTTTACTTTGTATTGTTTTGTTACTGTTTTCTCGCACTTGTATATTATATTTGCACAGGTTAATTGTGGTAGGTCCTGTCTAGCCTCGTCACTACTTCGCCGGGGTTAGGCCAGGCACTTACCAGCACATGGGGTCAGTTGTGCTGATTCTACAGTCTACGCTCTTTTGCGCAGATACAGGTTTCGGGCAGCAGTAGCAGCAGTAGTTCGAGTTTTGGCATTCCGCTCACCGAGACACCGAGGTAGCCTTGCAGGCGTCCGCGGGACCCGGCGTCTCCTCTATCTTTTTATTCAGTCTGTTATCTCATGTATTCGAGACAAACAGTTTTATATTTCTTTCGAACGGTTGTTATTAGTAAATTCTTAGTAGTTCGTGAGTAGTGAGACCAGATACTGGGTAGAGGTGTATTTTTTAAACTTCCGCATTTTATTATCGTTTTGTTAAAACTAAAGTCTTTCGCACTTATTTAATTATTGTCAGAATAATATATTGTTGAGGGTGGATAAAGAAATGTTGTATTGTTTGGCTGGCCTAGCTACGTTAGTAGGCGCCATCACGACGCCCGATGGTGGGATAAATCCGGGTCGTGACAAAAATGCCTTTGTCATTCCAATCTCCAAAACATGCCAAGTACAAACTACACAGTTAAACAAGCAGAGGAAAACACACATAATACCTTTTGATTGATTCACATATTTTCCTTCTGTATTTGTCAATTACCTAGCACCATTGGACAACAATCTTGGTACCATGAATGGTCCCTGTAGACTTGGGGCAAATTTGCCTTTGGTTTCAAACCGATGATGCATTTCAACGGTATTTCTTTATGTTCTATCTGCCCCCAGTTTCACTTGATTTGGTTTCGAAGTGATCTCAAAATGCCTTTACTTATTTCCCTTGAATGTCCTTACATCGTCAACATTGTTTCATTACTAAATTGACTGTTAAACCAGGCTGAGAATTATGCGTGCATGTCATGTCACTAGAATCAGCATGAGAGAATTGTAATAGGAGAAGGGAACTAAATAAAATGACTAGAAATGGCAAGAAATAGAGAATTGCAATAGACTAACAGTAAAACGGTTCAAACAACAAAACAAGCAAACTAGACTAAAGTTAGAACCCTTGAACAAACCTAGACGGCACTAAACAAGCTATTATGACTAACAAAGCAAAGTGAAAAGATAGAAGGGTTTGAGTCACAAGACAATGTCCGGATTACAACCCTGAAAATAACCCGGACAACAGAAATGACAACAAAATAAACCACCAAAACTCCACTATAGTTCACCAAGAGGTGGAGCGTCTTTCCAATCACCAAACTTGACATCTTAGACATTGGATGGCCCGCCATAGTTGCTAGGACCTTCACCAATTTCAATATCATTGACTTCATTCAACGAGTTTCCAATAGGATTCTCATACTCCCTGTCGCCATGGATCTTCCCCACAAAATGTGCACCATCATGTGCATGTAAAGGATTATGTGCAATGTTCTGGGTGGCACTGTCTTGGACTGCAATTACCCCTTCCTAAATCATTCTTTCTATCACTCTTTTCAAATTTCGGCAACTTTCGACATCGTGCCCCTGGGCATTAGAATGGTATTCACACCTTTTAGAAGGGTCAAAGATTCTTGCACGCTTGTCCACATGATTGGGAGGGATTTGTGCAATCAAGTTATAATGCTTTAGTTTCCCAAACAATTCTGCATATGACTCTCTGATGGGGGTGAAAGTTTCCTGCTTCTGTACCCTTTCTTGCTTGAAATTTTGGTTGGCCCGCAAACTAGCTCCCGGGGGATTTTTGTAGGCTCTTGGAGGTGGGTAGGTGTTTTGAGTTGGGTAAGTATTTTGTGGAGTGGGTGCACGCCATGGCGCGTGGGTAGGATGTTGGGGGTATGTGTGAGCATGGTGGACAGAGAAGTGGGGACCACAGGGTGGGTAATAGCACTGTGGAGTGTGGGAGTAGGTTTGGGGACGGGGTCGAGGTTGATGGTAATATGGTGATGGGCCACTGGACCAAGTCCTCGAGTCAACTACCGCCACATCTTCTTTCTTTTTCTTTCCCAGTACCCCTCCTATGTCGCTCTGGATAGCCTGGGTAGTTGCCTTGATTGCTGAATAACTCATGATTTTGTCAGATTTGAGCCCCTCTTCAACCATACTTCCTATTTTCACTACCTCGTTAAAAGATTTTCCCACTGCTGACACCAGGTGACCATAGTAGGTAGGCTCCAAATCCTGTAATAAGTAATCGACCATCTCGCTCTCTTTCATTGGAGGATCGACTCTTGCCGCCTACTCTCTCCACCGAAAACCGTACTCCCTGAAGCTTTCCCCAGGCTTCTTCTCAATTTTAGTCAGTGACAGGAGGTCCGGAATGATTTCGAGATTGTACTGAAAATGGCAGGCGAATGCTTGTGCCAAGTCATCCCAAGTATACCACCTACCATGGTCCTGTCGTGTATACCACTCCAAAGCAGCACCACTGATACTTTGACTAAAGTACGCCATTAATAACTCATCCCTTCCCCCGGCTCCTCTCATCTTACTGCAAAATCCCCTCAGATGGGCTACAGGATCACCATGTCCATCATACAAATCAAACTTTGGTAACTTGAACCCTACTGGCAGCTGGACATCGGGGAACAAGCACAAATCCTTGTAGGCCACGCTGATTTGGCCACCCAATCCTTTCATGTTCCTGAAGGATTGCTCCAGGCTTTTTACTTTTCGACAAATTTCTTCCTGTTCCGGACCTTTAAGCGGCTTGTCAGTTTCCACCGGGAGCTCAAAGTGAGGGGTGTAGGAATATGGCTCAGGAGATTTAAAGGTAGGCTCAGGAGGGTAGTACTGGCTGTCATGAGTTGGAAACAATGGCTCATTGGAAGACCTTTGCAATGTGGCAGGTGGAGGTGCCACAAAGACAGGGGTAATTGGTGAGGGAGGGTTTTGTTTGGGTGGTGGATCTTGGGGAGGATAGGAGGTGGTGCCATAACTCTGTTGGTAGAAAGGGAGAGGTGAAGATGAATTCACAGGAGGAGGCTCCTGATATTGAGCCAAAGGTGGGGTATATGCTGGATTGACAGGATAAACTTGCGCCGGCTGACCCTTAGCCCAGGCCTGATGCATCTCGGCCATCTGCTGCCTCAACTTATACATCTCTTCCTTCATTGCTTTGACATCTACCACTTCTACTTCTTTTGACGGGTCCACGATACTGGTATCTGATTCTTGGCCTGTCATGTTCAGTTTGTTTTTTGACCAGGTGTTGTAAGAATGGGTTGCCAGGATGCCGGCTGCCTTTTGTCCTTGTGTTGTAAAAAGGAGTTACCACTTTAAAACCACAAACCAACCACCTTTCTGGAATGACATGAAAAAATGAAACCATCACGTTAGCGTTAGGGCATTTAACATATTGGGACCCGCACATTTGGGGAGTGAATGCACCTAAGCAGTTAACAGTTCCTATTATGCTTTTGATCGGTCACACGCGTCATCCCGGCCTTTTCCTTATTTCCAATTGCAAACTTTCTCTTCCTTAGTTTTTCTTCTTTTTTTCATTTTTTTACTCTTACCTTTGTCTTCTCTTGTTCCTATTTTCTTCCTTTCTCGATTTTCTTTTCTTTCTTGTTTTTCTGCTATTTTCTTTTCTTTTTGCCTTTTTGTGGGTTTTCCTCTCTTTTTTTCCTTTTTTTTTCTTTTTCTTTTGGTTATGGTCGAATCCTATGTAGATTGCCTACGTATCATGACCCCGCATGAATCAGACCAAGCGTAGTTCTTGCGCATAAGTGTAAAATTAAATGTAAGAAATAAAGAAATAATTTTTGGGAATTTTCCAATTTTCATTAATAACAACTGCGATTACAAAAACTACTAAACTATTTGTCTTTTTTTTTTTGGTTTCAAATAGGAAAGTACAAAACAGACTCAAAAACAAAATACAGACTCGATTAATCCAGGAGTACATAAAAGCTTCAAATCCTGGGGTCCACGGGGCATCACTCGGCATCGCCATGGGCCTGCGCAAGACTGAGAAGATTTCAATATCAACTGTAAGCTATTTAAAGAAAACTGGCCATGTGATGACTTATTTTGAAAGAAAAAATGGCTATTTTCAAAAATATTTATTCTAAGAGAACAAAGACTCGGCTTTGCAAATACGACCCTTCAGCACTTCCGAAAGGGAGATTTTAGGGTTGTGCCCGCAATCCGCTTTAAAATGACTCAAGGTGGCTCTTATGTTCTTGCAAAAAACAGCCTTCCGGTGCCCTATTGGGGACATTCGGCTTATTTTTCAACAAGAATGGCGTCACCCGACTTATTTTGACAAAAATTAAAATTTTGATATTTTTTGGCTATTTTTGAAAAGGGGTGGTTGGACCCGATGAGGGTTGCCTACGTATCTCACATCCGGTGAGAATCAAACCAGTGTAGTTCGGGCAAATAAACTAACTATTTTTGAAAACAAAACCCTTTTTGACCAATACACTATTTTGAAAAGCAGGACTCTTTTTTATATTTTCTTTTCAACAAGCTATTTGAAAATAAAACACTTTTGTTTTCTTTTTCTTTTGTTATTGACAACTAAAACAAACCATTTTTTAAGAACGAATTTCCCTTTTTCCTTTTCTTCTTTTTTCTTTATTTTCCTCAAAAATTCGGCAGAGTTTCGACTCTATTTTGACATTGGTTGTTTTCCTAAAATAGGTAATTAACTCTCTACACTACTATTTCTCTCTTTTGTTCAATTTTTCCAAATATTCAAGCCGATCAGCATGCGAGTCCGAGACAAATAAATGTACATGCAATACGTAAGATGCATCAGGGTGGTCTTCTTCATATCCGGTTACCTGTCCTAGACGGACCCAACCCCTGTGTTGAGTCCCCTAAGTCATATGTGCGTGATGCAAATAAGCGCTCCTACTAGGTATCCGGCATGAAGTCAAGTTATTCTAGGTTCAAAACCTGGATATGTGTTCTAGACTATGTACCCGAGCGGACAACTCAAGTCGAGGAGGGGGCTATGTACCGGGGACCCGCGGGATCGTCCGGCTTAGTAAGTTGTTCGGCCTCTTTCTTATTTCAGGGTATTGACACTAACAGAATAGGGAGTCTCAACCAGTAAGCACATCCCCGGAGGTGAGAAGAGAAAGGTTTCGGCACAGTTTATATATATAGTTCAAATAATATCAAAGTGGTAAAAAGCACATTTTGCACATTAGGCATGGAACATGTAGGAAAATCAGATAAAGTCAAATACGACAATTATTCTAAGCTCGAATTCTTAAACCCTGAACCGAAGTTCTAGGTTTGTATCCCCAGCAGAGTCGCCAGAGCTGTCACACCTCCTTTTTCACCTACACCCGTAAGGGCGTAAAGGAGTTTTTTCACTTAAAGGACAATCGAAACGGGATTTGTTTATTAAAAATCAGAGTCGCCACTTGGGAGATTATGGTGTCCCAAGTCACCGGTTGAATCCCGAATCGAGGAAATTATTGACTCTGTTTAACAGTCTGCGATCCAGAAATCTGAGTAAGGAATTTTGTTAACCCGGGAGAAGGTGTTAGGCATTCCCGGATTCCGTAGTTCTAGCACGGTCGCTCAATTGTCATATTTGGCTTATTTATTTGATTTTCATACATGTTTTAATCTATATGCTTTTAACTTTGAACCGCTTTTATTATTATTATTTTAAGAGAATTGCAACGTCGTGAAAACATGTCTCGAATTGCGTCACATAAATGCACCCGCAATTTTCGACACATTTCGACTTCGTTGAGATTTGGATTTGGGTCACATAAATGTACACCCATATTTAGGAAAGTAATGTCATTAAGGGCGCGCTTACAAAGTCTAGCGCATTATTATCTTTGGGGAAGGCCATGAAATTCGCTAAACGGTCCATCATGAATTCTAAGTATTTTTAATTAAGCAATGAATGAGGGCCCCACAATTTGCATTTTTATTTGGCAAGGAGCGTCTCATCATTTTATTTAAAGGCTAATCCTAAAGCGATTATGATTTTTCTACTTATCTCGTCTCTAAAGAAATAAAGAAAAGGGGCCCTAATTAGTTTGCATCACAGCCCAAAGCTTATGTGAAAAACTGCTTTAAAATGTGGGCCTACGGGAACACTTAACAGACCCAATATGTGAGATTGCTGGGCCCTTGAAAGAAGGCCCAATTCACACCCTCACAGCCACAGACCAACAAACTCAAGTTCGAGCCTGGACAGAAGAAAACGCAGCACTCACCTGAATCTGAGTAGCCCAGTCAGTCCCAAACGAATCAGCTAATTTCTGTGCAATTTTACAATGTACTCTAACTCAAATAATAAAATCAATTTGTGTTTACCAATTGTCGCGACCCAAAAATCCCTCCGAAGGAGTCGTGATGGCACCTAGTCTCTAAACTAGGTAAGCCTAACATTAGCTAAAATAACATAGGTATTTATCAACTTCAAATAAAATTTTCTCTAAACAATTTACAATTCCCAAAACCGATAGTACAAGTCACAAGCCTTTCTAAGAGTAGTTATACAATATAATTACATCACTGTTCCGAAACAAAGGTAACAAATGGAAATAAGTACAATTGAAGGTGACTCTGAGGACTGCGAATGTTATAGCAGGTTTACCTTGAGTCTCCACCGCAACGAATAGCTACCATAGATCAAATGCCTGGATCTGTACACAAAAATGTACAGAAGTGTAGTATCAGCACAACCGACCCCATGTCCTAGTAAGTGTCTAGCCTACCCCGGTGAAGTAGTGACGAGGCTAGGACCAGACACTCACATAAACCTGTGCAGTTTATAGCGTACAAAATAATAGGAAGCAAACAACAATAATGGCAACAATGATCAACCAGTGATATAAATAGCAGGAAACAAGAACACCATAAATGCTTCTCAACAAATAATAAATACAAGTGCAATCAATTGATCGAGTCCTTCAAATATAAATCTTTCGCCTATAAATCCTTCAAATAAGTATCTTCCAAGTAAGCATATTTCGAATATAATTCTTTCGAGTAAAGGTCACCGTGTGACGTCTCATTTTATAATCATAATTAATATAGGTCTCAGGCCACTTTTATATTATCACGGCACCTCGTGCCCACATATTTCTATCTCATATTTCTCAACAACATTCTCATGTTACTCAGTTCACAAGTTCCATAACCCAATACAATGAAGAATGTTCAAGAATACTCATTCACTTAACATAAAGTAGAGTACATCTCCCAACCCAAATGGAAATCAACAAGAAAAGATGATGTTATTTTTAGAAATTATTTGATTTAGCAAAAACCCTTTTCAATTGAAGTACAGTATCGAATGAATCATTACATTTAATATGAGAAATAAATTATTGAAACATAGTAGAAATTTCTTTTTAAGTAAAGTACAACCTCGACGGTTTAAGAAAAATTTAATTGAGAAATCAATTGAGTTAAAAATATAACAATTGTTAAAATTTGGAGTATTGATCATATATATAAAAAAAAAATAAAAACAGAATATCAAGAGAATTATGAAGGATTCAAAGTCAAACCACTAACAAGAATAAGGAAAACAGAGGTATATTTCACTTTCTTTTCACATCTTGTTGCAGGCGTGCAACCCAATCCCATTTCCTGTATCTCGTGGCAGGCGTGCCACCCGCTCCCATTTCATTTATCTCGTGGTAGGCGTACCACCCGCTCCCATTTCTTTATATCTTGTGGTAGACATACCACCTACTCCCATTTCAATATATCTTGTGGTAGGCGTACCACCCGCTCCCATTTCAATATATCTTGTGGTAGGCGTACCACCCGCTCCCATTTCATTTTTAACTCAGTGTACAATATATTATCGGCAAAGAAACCAATAACAAATAATCAAACAATATATTACAGGCAAGGAAGACCAATAACAAATAATCAAACAATATATTACCGGTATGAAAGACCAATAACAAATAATCAAACAATATATTACCGACAAGGAAGACCAATAACAAATAATCAAACAATATATTATCGGCAAAAAAACCAATAACAAATAATCAAACAATATATTACCGGCAAATAAACCAATAACAAATAATCAAATAATATATTACCGGCAAGGAAAACCAATAACAAATAATCAAACAATATATTACCGGCAAGGAAGTCCAATAACAAATAATCAAATAATATATTACCGGCAAGGAAGACCAATAACAAATAATCAAACAATATATTACCGGCAAGGAAGACCAATAACAAATAATCAAACAATATATTACCGGCAAATAAACCAATAACAAATAATCAAATAATATATTACCGGCAAGAAAAACCAATAACAAATAATCAAACAATATATTACTGGCAAGGGTAAAGAGATGCTATAATAAACTATCCCGGCAAAGGAGAACCAGCTATAACCAAACTTATGAAATTTCTACTTAACACAATTGATACAATTACTCAGTCATAACAATTACTTGCTCAGCTTCAAAGATCTTCAACCAAGTTCTCATAAGCATCAAATAAGAATACAATAATTTAGCAATTTAGGACTCACGGTCATGCTCGACCCCCAACGTATAGATACTCATCACCATGCCTATACATCGGACACATCACATAACAAGTAGCAAATATACTCAACTCCTATTCCCTCAAGCTAGGGTAGACCAAACACTTACCTCGCTTTGCAACCAATTCAAAATTCCAATAAGATTTTGCCTCGCAAATTTGTCCGAAGCTTCAAATCTAGTCATAATAATTCAATATACTCAATATAAATCGTATGAATTAATTTCATATGAATTTATAAATTTTCCGGATTAAAATCCGAAATTTAGCTCAAAAATTGCCCGTGGAGCCCACGTCTCGGAATCCGACGAAAATTGTAAAATCCGACAACCCATTCCGATACGAGTTCAACTATACAAAAATTATCGAATTCCGACATCGGATTGGCTTTCAAATCTTGAATTTTCGTTTTTGGAAGATTTTACAAAAAACCAAATTTCTTCCATCTAAATCCGAAAATAAATGATGAATATTGACATGGATATATGAAATATAATCACTTGTGGATAGAGAACACTTACCCAAGTTGAAGTCATGAAAAACTCCTTTGAAATCGCCTAAATCCGAGACTCAAAACTCAAAAATGAGTAAAAATGGCTAACTCTCGGTTTTAAGAATCTGCCCAGGCAAGTTGCATTTGTCAATTGAGACTTATAAATCGCACTTGACACTTGCGATTTAGCTTTTCTCCCAGAAAAAAAAAGCTTTACCGGCCCTTATTCAATCGATCATAACTTTCTGTACAAATATCCAAATGATGAATAGTTTAATATTCTGGAAACTACAATGCAAGTGCTACAATGTTCATGTTTTGCATATTTTTAGATTCCCTATATAGATTGCTAGATAAAAGCTTCCATATTATGCTCCTCGCATCAGAATTTTCGAACCTTGCTTTCAAAATGCAGCAAGTTAAATTGGCCTAAAAATGGTCTGAAACTCACCCGAGGCCCTCGGGACCTTAACCAATTATACCAACATGTCCCAAAATACAATAGAAACTTAATCAAGGCTTAAAACCACGCCAACCAACACCGAAAGTACGAATCACACATCGACTTGAATTTTAATTTTTCGAATCTTCCAACTTCTATATTTTACGCCGAAATATATCAAATCAATCCGGAATGACTTCAAATTTTGCACACAATTTATAAATGACATAGAGAAGCTATAAAAATTTTCAGAACTGGATTCCGACCCCGATATCAAAAAGTCAACTCTCGATCAAACTTTTTCCAGAAATCTTCTATTTTCCAACTTTCGCCAAAATGTGCCGAATTGTTCTTCGGACTTCCAAATCCAAATCCGAACATGCTCCTAAGTCCAAAATTATGATACGGAACTATCGAAATGGTCAAAACTTGGATCCGGGTTCGTTTGCTCAAAATATTGACCGAAGTCAACTCAGTTGAGTTTTAAAGCTCTAATTCATAATTTAATCCATTTTTCATACAAAAACATTCCAGAAAATTATACGGACTGCACACGCAAGTCGAGAAATTATTGATGGCACTTTTCAAGGTCTTAAAATACTGAGATGATTATTTAATTTAAAGATGATATTTTGGGGTCATCACATTCTCCACCTCTAAAACAAACGTTCATCCTCGAACGTACTAAGAATAATTCTGAGGCTTCCAAATTGATGATTTTACTTTTACACGTATACTCGCGGTTGATCCTATATTACCGCATCCGATATAAGTCCGACAACGCCATTTGAATTGAGATCATTTCCTTTATCCATATTTGTAAACTTTAAGATCAAATTTCTTACACTCAAATCATTTCTAGAAAGGTCCGATTTTCACGTCAACACACGATATTAGTCTCGACTAGCTATAGCTACTTGTACCTACGCACCCATCAAATATAGGGTATTATGTCCCTCTCCACTTAGGGTCATTCGTCCTTAAATAAGAAGTAGAGTCCGTCTTCAAACACATAATGTAACTTATCTCTTTCTTTGCACATCTCAATATCCCAAATTTTTCTAACATCCAAATTTTTCAGAAATTTCGGCAGAGTCTCCCCTGTAATTGGGACTATCCACCTATCAGAGTAACACCCAAATAACTCATAACAACATATCCATAACTCAACAATGCCCACAACGTATATATCAATAATACTACTCTCCGCATTACAAGCATGACATTATGATAAAGATATCTGGACATGAAACATATCATATGTATGACCATAACCACATCTCTAATCTTAATAGTTATTCATGATCGATTACAAATTTCCAATTAATCTCATGCCAACCAAAAATCTCGTTTCAAACCTCCATTTTCTGACAACGAGGCATGAAGACATCAAAATTAATTACCCGAATTAACGAGTCACATTTAACGCCAGCTAGGCACTCACCTTGTAGGCTAAAACTCAATAATTACAATAAAATTTGGCAAATTATGCACAGAGATATTCACACAAAACTTTTCAAATAAACCTCATAGGCATGACTCCCCATAAGTACTATGGTACAAATATATATATATATATATATATATATCACAAAGGGAGAATTTAAACACATAAACTTTTCACCATAAGGACCTCGTCCTTATACAACATCCACCGCGGTATAAATATTTCATATCATATAAAAATGGGAGGATCTCGTTCTCAACTCTGAATCACAAGTATTTTGCACATTGTGCCAACTAAAATTTTTCATTTCCTTTCTTCCTTCTTTCAAATAATTTCCGTCAAATAAAATCACACATATAATGAACCCTCATACCGGTAGGGCATATAATTCACAATCGAAATTAATTATTTAGAAATTACATCAAACTAACCAAAATGATTAACAAAAGTCACTTTTGGGCTCACAACTATTTTTAGTGACCAACACATAGTGATAGACATAGCTATCTCCATATAATTTCCGAACAGGAGTATTCACAAAAGTAGATTTCAGAATTACAAAGTTCGCTCATAAGTGGAGCGCAATAGGAGGACTTGCCTCGATACTCAGAACGAATCAAGTTAAAAAAATTGTTACTTTACAATAATTCGAGACCGTACTTGTAACGACACCATATGGTGTTGCGACCTCAGCCATACCATAGAAAATATATTAACGGCTCGGTCTCCACCTCTACGAGTCTCACCTCCACCTCTAACATCCTGACCCTACCTCTGGTTGGTCATGCAAGTAGAGTAGTAATTGTAATGAAGTACGTGGAACATGTTCTCTAATAGAATAGATTCCTCCCAAGTCTGGGACAATTTCTCATGATGTTCATAGTCTCACCATATTCATACAACCAATCTGCGGCCCACCTGCTCATACGGAGTCTGCACCGGATAACTAGAATAACCATTGTAGAAAATTCCATGACACTGGTACATTAAAAGATGACTGCCCCTCACGAGTGTTGTGATTAACTTAAGCACTATGAGTATACTGAATATGTTTTCATGACCCCGCTGATACTAAAATGTAGAATTATTAAGGACACTGGAATATCTCAAGTCTCATCATAATCCCATTCAAATTTTAGCTCGTAATCATATACAACTTTTGGAAAACCTTTCAATACCACAATAAATACATCTCAGGCCAAAATTGACATAACACACGACCCCGCAATTGGATCGTTGATAGTGGACTCCCCTCACTTGGCACGAAGCCATATGTCACAATATCCGATAATCCACAATTTTAACCTTAACAACTCATATAAGTCAACTAGATGTCAGGGCCATTGCACCCCTACATGATTCACTCAGTGATCTCTCAATACTTTCGCATCCTCAATCTTGGCAACACGTGGTAAGAGTGATTGAGTGTCACGACCCCAATCTCGGTCGTGATGGCGCCTAACACAATTGCTAGGCAAGCCTGATCATTTGCACTCTCAACCCGAGCATGAAGCTCAAAAACCATTTAATTAATTATCATTAACAGTAGTGAAGCTAAAAGTTTTTAACCGATAGAGTAAACAAGCCAAATATCCAGATAATACTGAGAAATCTCCAAAAGACCTGGGGGTCATGAGTCTAGAGCCTCTAACATTACAGTATAATAAGACTGTAATAATACATAGTCTGAAATACGCGGAAAGACAAATAACAAGGGATAGGG
>MU717819.1:0-39617 GCA_026770625.1 Nicotiana glauca
TTTGGAATAAGGCCTGAGGACCGCAGATGCGGTCAAGGTTCTGCGGAAGCGAGACCGCATCTGCAGAGGGATGGTCGCAGAAGCGGGAAAGGCCGGCTTGGGGAGGAGCTGCAGAAGCGGCTTTTGGACTGCTTAAGCGGAACCGCTAATGCGATTTGGTTTCCGCTGAAGCGGAAATTTGGCTGGAGCTTAGGGACCGCAGGAGCGGATTATTTTCCGCAAAAGCGGGATCGCGGAAGTGGGATTTTTCCGCATAAGCGAAAATCCCTGGAGGCAGACTGTCATTTTAAAGTCGAGGTTTGGCCATTTCTATCATATCTCTTCATGGCATGGGCGATTTTTGGGGAGCTCCAAGAGAGGATTTTGTCGTCAATGATTAAGCTAAGTTATCCCTACTACTTTTGAGTTAAGTATATCAATCATATATGGATTTAAGCATGGAAATTATAATAAATATTGGGGGTGTTGGTTGAAGACCTAGAAAATCATATTCTTGGAATTTCGCCACGATTTTGAGTATGAAATTAAGAGAAAATTGTATATCTGAGTTCCTAAGGTCATGGGTAACCTTTATCTTCGAAAAATTTCGGATTCCGGGTATATGAGCCCAAGGGCATTTTTGTCAACTTTTCGTTCGGGGTTAGGAATGGTTATAAATTGGGTTGTAAAGTATAATTTAGCATATATTAATGGATTTATATTATCGTTGGATAGTTTTGGAGCATTGTGCATTGGTGCAAGTCTTCGGAAGAATGTAGAATGTCGGTTGTGGATCTTCGGAGCGAGGTGAGTCTCCTTTCTAATCTTATGAGGGGGAATTTACCTCATAGGTGAAGTAATTGATTATGTGCTCCTATTTTTCAGGGCTACGTATGCACGAGGTGATGAGAGTCCGTGCGTAGCTACTATCATGCTATTGTCCGGGTAGTTAGGACCCAAAAGCATGTGTACGTGGATTAATTGTGAGCACATTGGTAGCTTGAATTGCTTAACTTACATCGAATTAGTAAGTAAATTTCTAAAAGAATTAAACTTCATTTCTTGAATTGTTTAAGGATAATTGGTTTTATTTGAATAAATATTCCCCGATAAGTTCCTATTTGACTGGTTGAGCATGTACTTTATGTGTGCCTGCGTCGCATGGATGATTAGCAAGCAGGATATGTGTTTAATTATGGAACGGGATGAACGCCTCAGTGATAATAGATGCATCTATGGTTCGTGCCGCTCAACCCTCGGCAATGCACAACTTACATTCTGTTGGAGCGGGCCGTCGACCTCGGCATGATTTGCGCATGTTTATCTGTTACTTGGAAATTTGTAAATGTGGAATTGGCCCTGCGTGGCTTGACATAAATTGATAAGATAATAAAGAACAGACTTTAGAATCCCTTGATTTATTGTTGAAGGTGTTTACCTGTTTGCTGGCTTCACAATCAGAACTTTTATACAAATCCATGATTATTCTCGCATTTATAGAATATTGCTAATTGACCTCTAATGAGTGTCGGAGTTGGCCATCTCGTCTCTATCCCTTCTGGATTAGGCGGGATACTCATTGAGTATATGTTGATTACGTACTCATACTACGCTTCTGTGCATTTTTGTTGCACAGGTATATATATACCTCTAGCAGCCTATTGGGTATAGCAGCATGGATGACGCTGGGACTAGGTGAGTTGCATCATTGAGGAGACCGCAGCTAGAATAGTTTCTTCCAATGTACTATATTTACTTTCCGCCTACTGTATTCCGGGCGGATGTTGTATTTTATTTTCTCTTATCAGTAGTCGCTCATGTACTTGTGACACTGGGTTTCTAGGAGGGTGTACAACAGATTTGTTCTAACTGTTATTATTTAAATGTGAATTCTAATAGTGAACTTTTATTTATAAAAATGGAGGAAAAAACCTTAGATTTTCAAAAGTATTAAAAGAAGAATTAATTGATAAGTTAGTTGGCTAGCCTGACAGAGGTGTCTGGCGACCCTTAGTGGATTTTGGGTCGAGACAGAAAATGAGTCTATAGAGTTTGGGTCCAAGTTATGATAACACATCATTGCCCCTTTAGAAAGTGTTTCTCTAAATTTTTTCAGCAGGACGGACTCGATCTCGTCGTCCTTCATGTCGTTGCCCTTTACTGCACAGTGGTAAGCGATAACGTGTTCACTGGGGTCTGAGGTACCGTTGTATTTTGGAAGCTCCGGCATTTTAAACTTCTTCGGAATGGCTTTTAGGGCCGCTACCTGCGGGAACAACTTCTGCACAAAGTTCTTTGAGTCTACACCCTTCAAGATCAGGGGCGTTCCTGGAATTCGGTCGACTTTGGAGTTATAAGTCTCGACCTTCTTATCGTTGACTTTTATCATTTTTTTGTCGATTCAGTCCTTCTGATGAGGTCCTCGAGCATTTTTATGACGGGATCGGCAATCGACCATTATTGCTTGATCTCTCCGGCACTTGTTCGGCCGGGGGAGCTGTCCCCGGTGCTACTGTGCTAGGAGTTTTCTGGTGACTTTGCAGCTGAGCAATAGCCAGCTGTTGTGCCTGCAATATTTCAAAAATAACATGAAGGCTTACTTCCCATTCTTCCCGAGCTGGGGTTTCTTCGGCTTCCTGTTGGTCGCCTTGGTGTATGCTCCTGTTAGTGTGGGAGCTTATTTCAACGTGTCGAGCATCGCATGAGACTTCGTCCACCAAAATCGGTCCTGGTGCATTCTCAAGGTTTTGTGGTGGTTCACCAACACCTGGAACAGCCATACCATTCTCTTTGTGGTTCTCAATATTGTTGTTCACTGAATCAGACATTACGACCTGAAATCAAAGATCTTTGGACAAGAAAAAGCGTGAAAGATAACTTGTGTTGTTTAATGAAACCAGAAAAAAAATAATCACTATTATTTTTAGCCCCACGGTGGGCGCCATACTTTTTACCGTAAAAATGGTAATAACAATTAAATTTGTTGATGGGACTCTAAACATATGTGATCTATTTTGGTGCTATGTGTATGACATAAGAGGCAAAATGAGAGCTAACTTGTGTAAAACATAAAAAGGAGTAACGGGACGCAATTACACAAAACGACCGATCAAGTCGTTACAATACAAAAGTTAAATTTTATAACGTTCTAAAGAATGATTATGTTCCTTAAATGGTGAAAAAGTGATGTTTATGTTTTTTTGGTGATATATCCTACTGTTGTGTGCTTCCTAGCTAGTAGCTGCAACTTTGAATAAGCTGAGAAATTTGGCATAGTCATAATTAAAAATGTGACTCTGCTAAATTTTCTATGAAGATAGAGAGTTGATCAAATTTTGAGATATGAAGTAGCAAAAAAAGGCTAACGACCTACATTTCCTCCTATGTCCTTCATTTTTTCTTTAGCTTCCTTATATTTTGTTTAACATAAAAGCACGATAATTATATTATTTAACAAAATAAAGTACATGAGTCAGACATAGATTTTAGGGCATTATTATTACCCATAGCTGCTAGAAAATTACAAACATCTGTAGAGATAGTTCTTAGACTATTACAAGAGTCCTGCTTGTCCTTTTGGACTTCTTATTGCACCAAAAAAGGTGGACGAGCATGATAAAAGCATTTGTTACTGAGAGATTTCCTCAAAGCTTCCTTGGCCAGTCTATCAGCTACTTCATTTCCTACCCTAAAGTTGTGCCTCAGTACTGGGAGCTTCAGCTGGTGCATTAACCAGCTGCATTCAAGAGTAACATTTTGAAAGTTAGTACTCTCTTCATGTAGAAATTTGATAACATCCTTGCTATCAGTTTCAATTTCCATGTTTGTCTCTTTAAAGTCTAGTGCAATTTTTAGCCCTTCCAGGAGAGCTAGGAGTTCAGCATGGATTAAGGAGGCAGCATGAGTCTTTTTTTTGGTAACCCAAGATCCAATTACCATTATTATTGTAAAATGCTCCACCAATACCTGCTGCATTGTTAGTAGAAGAGAAAGCACCATCACAGTTAAGTTTGATTGTATTTATGGAAGGCTTATACCAACTAGTTTCAACGGCAATTTTTTTATTTTTAAAGGGGTTTCTTTCAGTGAAGAAATGATATTCCCATGCAAAATGCATGGGTGATTTTATATTGAGATGACCACGAAGGTTATTACATTATTATTATTCATGTTCTTTCATATTTCCCAGATGCAAAAAGAAAAAAGCGTGTGCCAATTAATCATGTGAGAGTTTTGACTTTTGAAGGCATCACGGAGCTTTGTAAGCGAGTTTGTATCTCCCATATTGATTCGAAAGCTAATGCCATGGCTTTCCAAAATCTTTGGGTTGATATATAGTGTAGAAAAATATGTTGGATGTTTTCAATGCCTATTCTACATGTAGTGCATATTTCGTCCACGTTCATGACAATTTTGCTGAGATAAGCTCTACAAGGGACACGGTTATGACTACATTTCCAGAGAAATATCTTAATCTTGTTAGAGCATCGGATATCCCATATCCATTTATAAAAACTAGAAGGAATAAAGGCTTTGTTGAGAAGTTTATAGCATGATTTTGTGGAGAAAATCCCATTGGAGTTTAGATTCCAGCTGAGATCATCTACCTTGGAATTATTTGAAGGGTAGGAGTAAGGTTAATATTTTGGATAATATCGGGGGGTAGTTCAAAGTTAATTTTACCAATGTCCCAATTTTTTCCCCTGTATAGATTGCCCACGGAGAGATTAAAAGCAGAATTATTGAGGGGCCCCTCAATAGAGCTCCTAAGGGTTGGGGTGTTATAAATCCAATTATTATGCCAAATGTTTAAGCAAGAATTTTTTTAGGGATGCCACAGGAATCCTTGATTGCAAAGTTTCCATCCTTGGAATATGGATTTCCAATTGAAAGAAAAGTTTGTAATATTCTTTGAATGAGCATACTTAGATGTAATAAGATAACACCAAGGCATAGATGGATTTTTTAAGAGTCTCCACACAAGGCTTGCAAGGGAGACCAAATTTTGTCTTTTGCCTTGTGGATACCTAAGCCACCATACTTTTTATCCTTAGTGATAATGTTTCAATTGATAAGATGAAGCTTTTTTGAAGTATTAGTAGTACCCCAAATAAAAATCCTTTGAATTTTGTCAATGGACTTGAGTGTTTTGGAAGGAAGGAGAGTATATTGCATTATATGGGAAAGAATTGCTCCTAGGGTACTAGTTGCTAGTGTGGTACGCCCGCCATACTAAGGATTGAACATTTCCAATGGGAGAGCCTAAATTGTAATTTATCCAAAATAAATTGGAAGTCTTTGGCCTTGAGATTTTTATTAAGGATAGGGAATCCCACTTTAGCTTCCTTATATGAATGACAATAACTCAAAGAAAGCTACACGGAAGAAAAAGGAGCATTCTTTTAGCTTTCAAGGATAATAATAAGAACAACCCGAGAAAACTTGATGAAGTAAGAGGAGTGAATATTCGAGCTTAACGTATAATAAGAATAACTTGTAAGATAACTTAAATAAGGAAATGATTAGGCCCTCTTTCTTCAAGAATGATAATAAGAACACATTATAAGAAATTCAATAAATAGAGAATAATATAACGCTCCGACATTTTAAAATAATAATAATAATAATAATAATATAGCAACTTATAAGAGCTTTTATAAATTCTAAAGGGAGTGACTCTCTAACCTTCAAATAATAATAATAATAATAACAACTCAAATTTTTTTTTTGATAAACCATGTAAGGAGTAGTTCTCAGGTCATTAAAATAATAGGGTTTATAAATTAAAATGCCTTATGTACTTCTACAAAGTCCCATAAGTTTTGAATACTTGCATCGAATTAGTGAACTTGAATATCTGGTGATAGTCTATAATTACGTATTTTAATTACTTATTACACTCTAATTTACTATATTTTTATTGAGTTTGAGCTTTAATCGCTTGCACTAATTCTGTATTTTATGCCTTGTATGAGGGATTTCGATCTATGTAGATTTTATGGAATAAATTCAAGTTATGATGGAGTTTTGAAGTCTGAGTAAAAGCCCAAGTATTAAGTTGGGATCGTGTTCGGGAATCAACAGAAGATAGGGCAAAAAAACGAAGAATCGAGCAGGCATATTGCCCATTTTCTAATAACTTATCGATCAGAACTCCGTTCGGGATCCACAATATATTTTTGGAAAGCTAATTCAAAGGACTACAACTCATGTTTTACATTTTTTAAAATTCCCAACAGAACGGGGTGAAAAGTGTGCAGCAAGTGTGCAGCCGCGCACTGACCGTGCATGTGGGGTAGAAAGTGAGCGGCCACACACGTCCTGTCCAGAAAAAGTGTCCTTTTTCGTGGAGGAGAAGATATAATTATTTGGGTCCGACCCTACTTGGTATATATACATGAAAAAGCGGTATTTTGAGGACTTTTTGACATAATTTAGACCTAAGGAGGCTAAGTAGACCGGGGATTCGACCTAAGGAGGAAAGATTACACTAGGAGCAAGGCAGAGAATTCTTCTATGAGTTTTTCAGTTCCTTCTTCCTATTTTCATTATTGGTTATGAATTCTAGTATTGTAGTTATGCATACTATTATGAATAGCTAATTTGTTATCTAGAGTTTTGGTAGAATCATTTGTAGGATGAATTCTTGTTATATTTTTATATTATTGAGCCATTGGATTTCTTTATTTGTTCAACTACGTTTATATTGTGGTTGATTGAAGAGCTCTTAATTGACTGTGCCTATTTAGTATGTATTACTCAAGAGAGAGTGTATATTTAGGTAGTTGTGGAACAACATCACTCCTAACGTATATGAGGGATCAATACGGAGGGTTTAAAAATGGGATTAGGAATAACGAAACTTTGGTGCGATCTGAGTGAGCCATACTTAATGACAGCTAGTGTAATTTGGGAGAATATTTCTAGTAAATTATGGTAGTTACTTGGGAGAATTACAACACTCAGAGCGCTCATGATCGGTAGAGGATACTTAGGCAAAATTATAGAAGACGTTGCGGGAAGGATTTAGACAATTGGGGTGTAACGACCCGCCCGGTCGTTTTATGAGTTACGACCCTGTTTCCCCCATCTCTACTCCCTTTTGTGTTTTTTTAGTTGTATTTGATCATATCGTGTTGGTTGTGTTGTGTCCGGAGCGGTCTTAGAGTGAAATGAGACACTTAGTCTCTTAAGTTAGCCATTTTGTTGGAAAAGTTAACAAAAAGTTGACTTGTGGGTAAATGATCTCAAAATTGGGTTTTTATGATTTGGATAGCTACATTAGGAGATTTGGGAGTTGGGAGCATGATCGGAATGTAATTTGGAGGTCCGTGGTAGATTTAGGCTAGAATTGGCAAAAGTGGAAATTTAGCGTTTTCCGTTTGGTAGTGAAAATTTTGATATCGGGTTTGGAATGGAATTCCGGAAATTTGAGTAGGTCCTTTGTGTCATTTTTGATGTCTGTGCAAAATTTTAGGTCATTCGGATGAGGTTGGATAGGTTTTCATGCATTTGCGAAATTCAAAAGTTTTGGGATCCTTAGGCTTGAATTCGATGGTGATTTGATGTTTTGATGTTGTTTTGAGTATTCCGAAGGTTGGAACAAGTTTTAATAATGATATGTGACTCGTTGGCATGTTTGGTTGAGGTCCCAAGGGCCTCGGAATGGATTTGGATGGTTGGCGGAAGGTTTGGAGTTGAGTTGGAGTTGGAGATTTTTGCTGCTTCTGTTGTTTCTGCACCTGCGGAGTGGGGGCCGCAGGTGCGATAAATGCAGGCGCGGGAAGTAACCACAGGAGCAGAGTTTTTTGCAGGAGCAGAGAGGTTGACTGCACCTGTGAGCCCACAGGTGCGAGGCCTGGGGCGCAAGTGCGGAAGCTGGTGACTTTAGTGAAAATCGCAGGTGCAGTTAGTTTGACCGCAGGTGCGGTTAGTTTGACCGTGGATGCGGTCCACAGAAGCGTGTTATGGGCTGCAGGTGCGGAACCCCTGGGGCAGAAAGTATATAAGTTTCCCTTCGTGAAATTTATCCCATTCCACCATTTTGGAAGTCGGGATTGAAGCTTTTGGAGGGTTTTGAAGAGGAAATAAAGGGGATACTTGTTGAGGTAAGATTTTTGAACCTAATACTCGATTCTATGATGATTTTTAGTTGATTAAGCATGAAATTTGTGGAATTTAGGAAAGAAATGTGGGATATTAGGGCTTGAAATTAGAGAGTTTAAATTGGGGATTTGAGGGGCCATTTGAGGCCCGATTTTGATAATCTTGGTATGTATAGACTCGTGGGAGGATAAGGATTCTAGTGATATGATTTTTATCGGATTCTGATACATGGGCCTGGGGGTCGGGTTTGGCCAATTTTGGGTATTTTTTATCTAATTTGATAATTTTTGTGTGGGCTTTGTTCCTTTGGCATGTATTGATATTATGATTCTGATTTTGGATAGAATCGGGGCGATTTGAGGCTGAGTCGAGAGGCAAGGGAATTACGGAGTAGATTTTTGTCCGGTTTGAGGTAATTAACTTTTCTAAATCTGGGTAATATGGGTGTGGGCGTGCACCCATAGGGATTGTGACTTAGTCCGTCCCGTGGCAACTGTAGATTTGCATATTTTGATAAACTTTATGTGGTATTTATGTGTTTTAGAAATGATTTTGTTAACTTGGGCTAAATGCTATGTTTGGGGCCTTGTGTCGTACTGTTTGGACCCTCAGGGGCATTTTACTGTTATTTTCACATTGTTTTTTATAGAAAGCATTATCCTTTGTAATGGTTTATACCAACTTATTGTTAAAACATGTTCCTCACTCTATTTTAATATCTATGAAAGTGTTTTGGGCTGAGTTCCCTAAGGTTGCACTGAGATGCCCGAGTGGCTTGTAAGGCTAATGAGTGAGTGAGGCCGAGGGCTGGACTGTAAGGATAGTTATGGATCGGGTTACACGCCGCAGCGTTATTTATGCATATATATACATGAATCAGGCTGCATGCTGCAACGATATATTGAATTGGGCTACACGCTGCAACGATATAGCGCTTGGGCTGTAGGAGCCCCTCTGGAGTCTTCACACCCACAGTGAACATAGTCGACTATATATTTATAGATCGGGCTGCATGCCGCAACAATTGTTATGAGATACCTATTGAGCGTGAGTGCTGAGTGTGGAAGTTGAGTCTGAGTGACTAAGAGGCTTGCCCGAGGGGCTATATTTATATGAGTGATACTTCGCCCGAGGGGCTTGTGATTATGAAAATACTGGTTTTTACTCTTATTTATGTTGAGCCTCTTTGAAAAATGTTGACTAAATATTTTAAAGACTTTTCATTGAAACTAGAGTTTTACTGAATGTTCCGAATTTACCTGTTGATTTGATATTGTTATCTTCTCTGGAATTTCCATGATATGATATGTTTATATTTTAAAATGCTCGTCACTGCACTCAGCTTTTGTTTATAATTGTTACTTATTGAGTTGGCGTACTCACGTTACTCCCTGCACCTTGTGTGCAGATCCAGGTTCCAGAGCATCCGAGTGAGGGTCGTCCTTTGCCTTCAGAGCATTTCGGAGATCACAGGTAGTTGCACGTGTCCGTAGCCCTGCCTTTATCCTTCTTATCTTTTAGTGTTTACATTTATCAGACTAACTTTGTATTAATTAGGTAGTGTCAGACTGTATATTCTAGTGGCTCATGACTAGTGACACCAGGATCGGGCCAATGTTTGATGTTTTGCGTATTTGTTTCCTCTTATTTTGAAATATTTCAACTAAAGATTTCTAGTTTTCTTTAATTAGTAATTGAATTGAGAAAAGACCCTTTATTTGATTTAGATGTTGAATTTGGCTAGCCTGGTACTACGATAGGCGCCATCACGATCGGGGTAGTTTGGGGTCGTGACATGGGAAAATCATAACTCTAGACCTCCTTATCTTGTCTCTAACCCTTAGTATCTTTAATTGTTAATTTACGATTTTAATTTATTACTTAATTAGTTTAACACAAGAATCTTAATATATATATGTTAGGAATTGTTCAAGCTTGTCTTCTTGATGATAGAGAACAGTTGTAGCTAAACCTTAGTTCTCTGTGGGATTCGATTCCGGACTTTTAGACCAAATTATATTTGCAGCGATCGCTTATCCTTTTTAGGACGAGAGTTGGGCGTGATCAAAGTTTGGCGCCATTTCCGGGGAACTCACGATGTAGCTGTAGGTGTACATATTTCTAGGTTGCAAGTTTGAACTTTTATTTTTGTTTTCTTGTATTTGATTTTTTTTGCATAAAATTATTTTTGATCTGAGAGACATGGCATCTTAGAATTATGAGAGTTTTGATATTGATAATTCTACTTTTGATCCTCCTTATGCATGTTTTGGAGGAAACCACCCATTGTAAAATTGTCAAAATATTCTCGAGAGCGAGTTATGTGGACCAACTAAATCTTATGTGTGTGATATGCATGGTGGTCAAGATGGTCACTTTCATGGTTGTGATTATTTGTCTTATCCTCCCCCAACTCTTACTATGATGGTTCTTCTTTTTCTTGTGAAATTAATAGGAACAAAGAACCCAGGGAAGTTGACCTGAAGGAGATCAAAGATATGTTAAAGTATCTCATGGAACAATATGATAAGAAACTATTGTAGATACAAATGAAAGAGGCAAACATTCACAACATGGAGGCTCAAAAGAATAAACTAATTGAACCTTGTAAACTACAACAAGTTTACATTGTGGATAGTAGCCAAGAAGAGCATGAATTGGCTGCAAAAATTTCCATTATAATGGAGGAGTTGAGAGTAGAATTTGACCAAACCAATCAACTAGAATTTGAGAATGTCGATGTTGTAGAAGGGATACTAGAGTCAACCAAGGACATTGATGATACATATTTAGTTGACTTTAGTGTCATTAGTGTTGAAGATGTAGACAGTCCCAATGTTCAAGTAGTTGAGTGCATTGGTCCATACTACAAGCATTTTTCCACATTGTGTTTGGATGATGATATAGAAATAGAGTCATCTGAGCCACTTGAGGAGTCAAGGAATAAGGAACAAGATGCCTACATTTTGGAATTCTTCTTGCCAGAAAGTTGGGAATACAGATCTCATCTAAAGGCCAAGAAGTGCAAAATACGACATTATTTTATTGGGCCAGTCACATTCGTTCCACCACCCTAGGAGCATAATCATAGAGCAGAATCAAAACTTGGGGTCTAATTCATAAGTTCAAAGTGGAGGTAGACAATGATTCATGTCGTGCCGTGCCGCGACGTTAAATTAGGTGCTTGTTGGGAGGCAACCCGACTTTACTAATTTTTTTTGTTTTTTATTTTTTTATTTGTCCATTTGTAGTGTAGTTTTTTTTAATCTTGTAGGAGCATGGAAAGGAAAGCCATTGGAAGGAAGCAAAAGCAAACCAGATATTTAGAACTAAGTGTGAGGTAACCGCACGAAGGACCGGGCTTGGGAGAAGTCTGAGAACCCCATGAGCTGCTAGTGCTTCGGTCTTTGGCCTACCAAGGAGTTTCTTTTACCCTCTTATTAGTTATGGTGTACATTGGAGACAATGCACAATTTTAAGTATGGGGTAAGAAGATTGTCTGCGTGACTTTCTATACTACTTTAGCTGTGTTAGTTTAATTTCATAATGTTTCTTTTAAAAAGATTGGACTTTTTCCAAAGATGGATCTATTAGACAATTTTCATGAGGGATTTAAATCTAAAGAAAAAGGAAAAAAGATTTTCTTTGTAGGTAGTGTAGCAACTCCCCCTTGGTTTTTTTTTTTCTGACGTGGTTCTTTTCCAAGGGTTTTGTTTAAACCGGGTGCAGTTAAATTTTATTTTTTGTAAGAAATAGGAAAACTTGTGCTGAGAATTGAACTGAAGCAATATCTCTTGACTTGTTATGCCTTGAGAATAGTGAGTACTCTGGTTGTGACGTTTATGCTTAGTTTTTGACTCTTGTATAAGTACCTTAAATCGTATGATTTTAAATTTGCTTAACTACTTTGACTAGAGTGACTTGATAAATCCAATCTTGAGTGAGTTATGTGACATGTGTGTGTGAGGTTTGGGTGTTATTTTGTGCATTGCATTTGATGCCTAGAACTTGCCCCGTGTGTTTGCAAAGCGAAATAGTAGTTTTGTTCAGTCTTGGAAGTGATATAGGCTTTTCTTTGTTGTGCAAAATATATATTTTACCCGCCTAATTATTATATATCATAGTTAACCCCTTTGAGCCTGTAATCCTGTTTTTTTGGCAACTACATTACAAGCCTTACCCAATTGTTTGAATTAACTATCTATTTGAACCTTTTCACCTCTCAAGAGCACTTAAATTGTTATGAACTTTGTAAAAGTTAAAGTGTGGGGTGGTTGGTTTGGCTTTTTGAGTGGAACTAATGAAATAAGGAGAAAGGTTCACTGTTTTAAAAAAGTTAGAGCCACTTTTGAAAAACAAAAGAGAAAAAAATAGTTGGATTATTATCAAAAATATTCCTTGATAAGTGGTGGCTCTTGATGTATTTGGGATTAAAGAAGTATGGTGTTTATATATATTGATGTGAAAGTGGAGTAATGGTTTGAAATAAGTGTGGGGTTTTTAATGTTAAAGTGTATGTATTAAAGTGCTTAGGGAGGTGTAGTCACTCTTATATCCAAATGTATCCTACCCATCCCGCAGCCTACATTACAACCAAATAAAGTTGTCACGACCCAAACCGAAGGATCATGACGGGCACCCGGTGCCTTACTAAATCGAGTATCAACGTAACATATCTTTCTTATTACATTATTATAGGTAAGTGGGCTAGAAGGGGCGTCATGAGATAACTAGTAAAAACATGAGGGAATACCTGAGATAGAATTACCCAACCTGATATAGAAACTCATACCTGTGACATACGGGCATATAAGGCCAATGTGATCCATTATGTACTTAAAATATAGGCTGACAAGGTCATACAAGTATCCGCACACATGATATCTGTCTACAAGCCTCTAAGAGTACATACTTGTCATAAAGGTCAGGACAGGGCCCCGCCATACCAAACAATGCATGTCAAAATCATCCTGACCAAACAAGCAACTTGGGAGCAAATGAAGCGCACCAACATCTTCCGATGAGCTGATAGCCTACATGGTGGACTCTCGACCTATCTATCGGGACCTGCAGGCATGAAACACAACGTCCCCAGGCAAAAGGGACGTCAGTACAAGTAATTTATCGAGTATGTAAGGAATGAAAATTAATAAATAATAGACATGGGAGAAATATGGAGTAAAAGACTTGACATGTAAGTCTGAATAACACTATGAATTATTTAATACTTATCGTGTCATGCATATGCATATGAATGTCATGTCGTACATAAGTACATGTGTCCATAACATCATTAAGCCTCTAAGGGCATCCCATCATATCATCTTGGCTACTGTGGTCATGTCACGACCCGGATTTCCCACCATTGGGATCGTGATGGCACCTACTCGTGGTAGCTAGGCAAGAATATTCAGTTACCTTTCCATTATTAAACAATTATTTTAACAGTTTATAGCATCAACATAGTACATGAAATTTAATAAGAACAATAGCGGAAATCTAATTTTTAAATACGAATCAGAACGCGGAACAGTCAATCATAGCCTCTACCCAAGATTTGTTGTCACAGTACTCACGAACTACTAAGAATATACTAAATACAATGGTCTAAAAGAAATATACAAGTTGTCTGTCTCAAAAATGATGAGGCAACAGTCTAAAAGAGAACATAAAGAAGAGACGTCGGGCCTGTGGACGCCTGCAAGACTATCTCGGTCTCGTAAAAATGAAAGCATGCTCCCGTACTAATGTTGCTGCTGCTCCTCAAAGCCTGGACCTGTGCAAAATGCACAGAAGTGTAGCATCAGCACAACCGACCCCATGTGCTGGTAAGTGTCTAGCCTAACCCCGGTGAAGCAGTGACGAGGCTAGACTGGACACCACATAAACCTGTGCAGTTATAAATATACAGTGGCATATCAAATACAAGGTAATTAACAACACGGGAGGGGAAACATGTTATGGGGAGATACAATATTATCAGCAATCCCAGGTAACAAAATTAAAGCAGCTTAGATTCACAATGTACAAGGAATCAACGCTCAATACAAACACATGGTATCAATAACTGTTGCGACATGCAACTCGCTCCATAATAATCATTGTTGCGGCGCTCAACCTGATCCACAAGTACCACTGTTGCGGCGTGCAACCCGACCCATGTCATTTGACATTTATCAATGTTGCGGCGCGCAACCCGATCCTCAATATCATATTTGCGGCGTGCAACCCGATCCTCAATATCATTGTTGTGGCGTGCAACCCGATCCTCAATATCGTTGTTGCGGCGTGCAACCCGATCCTCAATATCATTGTAGCGGCGTGCAACCCGATCCTCAATATCATTGTTGCGGCGTGCAACCCGATCCTTAATATCATTTTTGCGGCGTGCAACCGGATCCTCAATATCATTTAACAGTCTAGCTTCCCAAACAACAGTCACAATTAAGGAACATAAAAATAAGCAAATATTTGACACAATCTCGGCAAGGGAAAGAATCCAACAAGTTCAACCAAATGTCCCGGCAAGGGAATAATCAACAACGCTTTCTTTTTTCTTACTTTTCTTACCTTATAACCCACTCTACTATTTTGAGCCAACGCTCCAAAGAATCAAGTAATCATATCACTGTTCACATGTTATTCACAACATATAGGAATCCTCCAATACTCACGGAGTTCATAACCAAGCCATGATAATCACATTATAAGGACTCACGGTCATGCTATACACCAATGTATAGATACTCATCACCATGCCTATACATCGTAACTGATCACATAGCAATTAGCAACAAGACTCAACTCATATTCCCTCAAGCTAGGGTTAAACCAAACACTTACCTCAAAGCCTTGAAATCCACTTAATCCTCAACTATCGCTTTACCTCGCGGTTCCACCTCCAATACACTCGAATCTAATTACAAATTGTTCAATTACTTTAATAAACACTATATGAATCAATTTGAATGCATAAAAATGATTTTCCCAAGTTTTTCCCAAAAATTCCAAAAATGCCCCCGAGCCCACGTGGTCAAAACCCGAGGTTCGGACCAAAACCGGGTTACCCATTCCCCCACAAACTCAAATATGTAATTTGTTTTGAAATCGGACCTCAAATCGAGGTCCAACTCCCCAATTTATAGAAAACCTAGGTTCTACCCAAAAACTCCAATTTCACCCATGAAAATCCTTGATTTCAAGTGGAAAACATGTTTAATGATGTTAAAGATTGAAAGAATCGAGTAAAAATCAACTTACAAGTGATTTGCGGTGAAGTTTGCTCTTGAAAAATCGCCTATGGTGTTATAGTTTTGAAAGAATGGTGAAAAGTGATGAAAATTCGACTAAGTATAAAATTTGCTGGGCCTCGGATGTGGGAATTGCGAACTTTGGTTTGCAATTGCGAACCAAACAGGTATGAGAATTGCGAGATTTCAGTTCGCATTTGTGAACACTGGGCCTAAGTGCAGACTTCGCATTTGCGAAGTATTTATCGCTTTTGCGATCTTGGCCCTCTCGCATTTGAGAGCATGGGCGTCGCATTTGCGACTCTAGCCCACTTTCCCACTCTTCGCATTTGTGAAGCTACGATCGCATTTTTGATCTGGCCCACACTTCCCTTCTTCGCAATTGCGATGGGGAATTCGCAATTGCGACTCTCGCATTTGCGAGAATATTTTCGCAATTGCAAAAATATCAGACCTGACCTGCAATTTTTTTTCAAAGTTCAAAAATGCAACTCGACACCTATCCAAAACTCAACCGAGCCCTCGGGGCTCCAAACCTGACATGCACACAACCTCAAAAACATCCTACGGACTTACTCATACGATCAAATTACCAAAATAACATCATATACATAGAATCAAGCCTCAAAACTCATGATTTTTCTTCTAAAGTTCATAAACTTTCAAATTTGGAACTTATAGTCCGAAACATATCAAACGACGTCCGATTTCGACCAAACTTCACAAAAAGCGCTTGAACAATATATAAGACTTGTACCGGGCATCGGAACCAAAATACGAGCCCGATACCCTAGTCTTTTAATCAATTTTCATTTCCATTTTCCTTAACAATTTCAGAAAAACAATTGCACAGAAAAAAAAATTTCCTCGGGCTCTAGACCTCGGAATTCGACTCCGGCACATGCCCGAGTCCCATATTTTTCTACGGACCTTTCGGGACCGTCCAATCTCGGGTCCAGGTCCATTTTCCAAAAATGTTGACCAAAGTCAACTTTAATCATATTAATATCAAAATTCTTCAAATTTTTCACAGATTTCACATATTTCGACATAAAAGCTTTCTGGCTATGCGCCCGGACTGCGCATGCAACTCGAGGCAAGTAAAAATGAGGTTTTCAAGACCTCGGAAGCACGAAACGAATGAGGAAACAGGTGATGACCCTTTGGGTCGTCACATCCTCCACCTCTAAAACAACCGTTCGTCCTCGAACGGACAAAAGAAAGAAGTACCTGAGTCGGGGAACAGATGTGGATAACGGCTCTGCATATCAGACTTGGACTCCCAGGTCAAGGCCTCAGGGGGCTAACCTCTCCACTGAACACAAATAGAGGGAAAACTCCTAGATCTCAACTGACGAACCTGCCGGTCTAGAATAGCTACTGGCTCCTCCTCATAAGATAAATCCTTGTCCAGCTGGACAGTGATGAAGTCTAACACATGGGTAGGATCGTTGTGATACCTCCGAAGCATAGACACATGAAAAACTGGATGTACGACTGATAAGCTAGGTGGCAATGTAAGTCTATAAGCCACCTCTCCTACTCGATCAAGAATCTCAAACGGGCCAATATACCTTGGGCTGATCTTGCCCTTCTTTCCGAACCTCATCACGCCCTTCATAGGAAATACCCGGAGCAATACCCGCTCACCAACCATAAAAGCCATATCTCGGACCTTACGGTCCTTATAACTCTTTTGTCGCGACTGAGCCGAACGAAGCCTGTCCTGAATGATCTTGACCTTATCTAAGGCCTCCTGAACTAAGCTTGTACCCAATAACCGAGCCTCTCCCGGCTCAAACCATCCAACTGGAGACCGGCATCGCCTACCATACAACGCCTCATACGGAGCCATCTGAATGCTGGACTGGTAGCTGTTGTTGTAGGCGAACTCTATTAAAGGCAAAAGCTGGTCCCACGAGCCTCCAAAATCAATGACATAGTCTCGGAGCATATCCTCCAAAATCTGTATAGTCCGCTCGAACTGACCGTCCGTCTGAGGATGGAATGCTATGCTCAACTGGACCTGGGTGCCCAACACTTGCTGAACCGCTCTCCAGAAGCGCGAGGTAAACTGCATACCCCGATCTGAAGTGATGGATACCGGTACACCATGAAGGCAAACAATCTCCCGGATATAAATCTCAGCTAACCTCTCGGATGAATAGGAGACTGCCACTGGAAGGAAGTGCGCTAACTTGGTCAGCCTATCAACAATGACCCAAATAGCATCAAACTTCTTCCGGGTCAGTGGAAGTCCAGTAATGAAATCCATCGTTATCCTCTCCCATTTTCACTCGGGAAGCTCAATACTCTGAAATAAACCGTCGGGCCTCTGATGCTCATATTTGACCTGTTGACAGTTCAAAAACCGAGCCACATACGCAACAATATCCTTCTTCATTCTACACCACCAATAATGCTGCCGCAAGTCTTGATACATCTTCGAGGCGCCCGAGTGAATAGAATACCGAGAACTATGGGCCTCCGCTAAGATAAACTCTCGGATCCCATCAACATTGGGCACACAAACTCGCCCCTGCAATCTCAAAACACCATCATCATCTAAGGTCACCTTCGTGGCACCTCCATGTTGCATCGTGTCTCTCAGGACACACAAATGGGGATCATCAAACTGCCGATCACGGATATGCTCCAGTAGAGAAGAACGGGCAACTGTGCAAGCTAACACTCTGCTAGGCTTAGAAATATCTAATCTTACCAATCGATTGGCCAAGGCCTGAACATCTAAAGCAAGAGGTCTCTGGCTAGTCAAAATATAAGCAAGACTACCCATGCTGGCGGATTTCCTACTCAATGCATCGGCCACCACATTGGCCTTACCCGGGTGGTATAAGATAGTAACATCATAATCTTCTAACAACTCTAGCCATCTCCTCTGTCTCACATTCAACTCCTTCTACTTGAACAGGTACTGAAGGCTCTTGTGATCTGTGTACACCTCATGCGTCACACCATATAGGTAATGCCTCCAAATCTTCAAAGCATGAACAACCGCTGCCAACTCTAGATCATGAACCGGATAATTCTTCTCATGGATCTTCAACTGCCTCGAAGCATAGGCAATGACTTTGCCATCCTGCATTAATACTGCTCCTAACCCAATACGGGAAGCATCACAATAGACTGTGTAAGGCCCTGAACCCGTGGGCAAAAACAACACCGGTGCCGTAGTCAGAGTTGTCTTGAGCTTCTGAAAGCTCGCCTCACACTTATCCGACCACCTGAACTGGGCACCTTTCTGGGTCAACCTGGTCATCGGGGCTGAAATAGAAGAAAATCCCTCTACGAACTAACGGTAATAACCTGCTAGCCCCAAGAAACTCCGAATCTCGGTCACTGAAGCTGGTCGAGGCCAATTCTTGACTGCCTCAATCTTCTTCGGGTCCACCTGAATAACCTCTGCTGATACAATATGACACAGAAATGCAACTGAACTCAACCAAAACTCACACTTCGAAAACTTAGCATATAGTTGACTATACTTCAGAGTCTGAAGAACCACTCTGAGGTGTTGCTCGTGCTCTTCCTTGCTGTGGGAGTAGACCAGAATATCATCAATAAAGACTATCACGAATAAGTCTAGATATGGCCTGAACACTCGGTTCATCAACTCCATAAATGCTACTGGGACATTGGTCGACCCAAATGACATGACTAAAAACTCGTAGTGCCTATACTGAGTGCGGAATGCTGTCTTAGGGACATCAGACGCCCTAATCCTCAGCTGATGGTAGCCAGATCTCAAGTCTATTTTTGAAAATACCTTTGCTCCCTGAAGCTGGTCAAACAAATCATCAATTCTCGGCAATGGATACTTGTTCTTTATCGTCACTTTGTTCAATTGCCGGTAATCAATACACATCCGCATCGATCCATCCTTCTTCTTCACAAATAACACCGGTGCACCCCAAGGAGAAACACTAGGCCTGATAAAACCCTTCTCTAGTAAATCCTGCAACTGGTCCCTTAACTCGTTCAACTCTGGCAGGGCCATGTGATACGGCGGAATAGAAATGGGCTGCGTGCCTGGAGCCAGATTAATACAGAAATCAATATCCCTGTCGGGCGGCATACCCGGCAGGTCTGAAGGGAAGACGTCGAGGAACTCTCGAATAATAGGAACAGAGTCAATAGAAGGAACCTCTGCGCAGGAGTCGCAAACATACGCCAGATAAGTTAAACACCCCTTCTCGACCATGCGTTGAGCCTTAACATATGAAATAACACTGCGGGTGGCATGACCTGAGGTCCCTTTCCACTCTAGTCGGGGCAGTTCTGGCAAAGCCAAGGTCACAGTCTTGGTGTGATAATCTAAGATAGCATGATACAGGGACAACCAGTACATCCCCAATATAACGTCAAAATCCACCATGACTAAAAGCAATAAATCAACACGGGTCTCAAGACCCTCAAACACAACCACACTGGAACGATGCACCCGGTCGACTACTATGGAGCCACCCACCGATGTAGATACATAAACAAGAATGTCCAGAGCATAACTAGACATAGCCAGGCAGGGTGCAAAATAGGACGACACACATGAATATGTAGACCCAGGGTCAAGTAGCACTAACGCATCTCTATCATAAACTAGAATAGTACCTGTAATGTCTGCACCTAAAGACTCATCCTATGGCCTGACTACTGGCTAGCCTCTACCTCCGGCGACCTGAAATCCACCTCTAAAACCTCTACCTCCACCTCTAACACCTCTGTCACCACCTCTAGCTGGCTGGGCAGGTTGTGGAACCTCCGGTGCTTGAATCATAGTGCGAGAACTCTAATGTTGGAAGTTACCATATACTCGAGGACAATATCGAACAATATGCCTCGGATCACCACAAGCATGGCAAGACCTCGTCTGCTGCGGCTGAGCACCCCTCAACCTCGGGAAAACCCTCCTGTTATGACCATACTCACCACACTCATAACATCTACACATACGCTACAGCTGAGGGAACTGAGGCTGACCCTGTCGACCTGAATGACCACTTGAAGTACCATGAGTGACCTGGAGAGCTGACTGAAAAGGCCTGGGAGGATGGCCTCTACCATAAGAACCTCTACCTCCTGATGAGGTACCACTGAATCTACCTGCATGATGGGGCCTCTTATCCGACCCATGACTGCCTCCCTGTAGCAGAGCTGTCTCAACTCTACGGCCCACACTGGCTGCCTCCTGAAAAGTGATCTCACTCCCAGCCTGAGCCACTATACCCGGCTGACCTGCCACTGCTGGCGGAACCACTAGAAGCAAACCCGTTTGAATGACACCCTCTATGAGGCCTACCAATCGGACTAGAGCGTCCTGAAGAACTAGGGTGGCAATGAACCCTTCTGGGAGCTTAGCTGGGCCCACCGGAACTGCTGGGACGGGAACCTCCTCCTCAAAATCAACCTGAGGCTCCGCCACTGAGCTGCTGCTGGGGTCTCGGACTGTTGAGCGATAGATGAAGAAGCGCGTGTTCTCACCATCTGCGGAGGAATAAAGTAGAAATTCAATCGGTACTTGAAAAATATATCCGCACGACTAGAAAGAACAAATAAGAGATTTTTCCTAACTCAATAGACTATGGGTAACAAGTACAGACGTCTCTGCACCTACCCCTCAGACTCTACTAAGTTTGTCCGTAAGTTGTGAGACCTATGTAACCTAGTGCTCTGATACCAACTTGTTACGACCCCAATTTCCCACCATCGAGATCGTGATGGCGCCTACTCGTGGTGGCTAGGCAAGCCTATTCAATTACTTTTCCATTACTAAATAATTATTTTTAACAGTTTATAGAATCAACATGGTATATGAAATTTAATAAGAATAATAGCGGAAGTCTAATTTTTAAATACGAATCAGAACGCGGAACAGTCAATCATAGCCTCTACCCAAGATTTAGTGTCATAGTACTCATGAACTACTAAGAATAAACTAAATACAATGGTCTGAAAGAAATATATAAGATGTCTATCTAGAAAACGATGAGACAACAGTCTAAAAGAGAACATAAAGAAGAGACGTCGGGCCTGCGGACGCCTGCAAGACTACCTCGGTCTCGTAAAAATGACAGCCTGCTCCCGTACTAATGCTGTTGCTGCTCTTAAAAGCCTGGACCTGTGCAAAAATGCACAGAAATGTAGCATCAGCACAACCGACCCCATGTGCTGGTAAGTGTCTAGCCTAACCCCGACGAAGTAGTGACGAGGCTAGACTGGACACCACATAAACATGTGCAGTTATAAATATACAGCGGCATATCGATACATAACAATATGGGAGGGGAAACATGTTATGGGGAGATACAATATTAACAACAATCCCAGGTAACAAAATTAAAGCAGCTTAAATTCACAATGTACATGGAATCAACACTCAATACAAACACATGGTATCAATAATTGTTGCGGCGTGCAACCCGCTCCATAATTACCATTGTTGCGGCGCGCAACCCGATCCACAAGTACCACTATTGCGGCGTGCAACCCGACCCATGTCATTTGTCATCTATCAATGTTGCGGCGCACAACTCGATCCTCAATATCATTATTGCGGCATGCAACCCGATCCTCAATATCATTGTTGCGGTGTGCAACCCGATCCTTAATATCATTTAACAGTCTGGCTTCCCAAACAATAGTCACAATTAAGGGACATAAAAATAAGCAAATATTTGACACAATCCCGGCAAGGGAAAAAATCCAACAAGTTCAACCAAACGTCCCGGCAAGGGAATAATCAACAACGCTTTATTTTTTTTACTTTTCTTACCTTATAGCCCACTCTACTATGTTGAGCCAACGCTCCAAAGAATCAAGTAATCATATCACCGTTCGCATGTTATTCACAACATATAGGAATCCTCCAATACTCACGGAGTTCACAACCAAGCCATGATAATCACATTATAAGGACTCACGGTCATGCTAGACACCAATGTATAAATACTCGTCACCATGCCTATACATCGTAACCGATCACATGGCAATTAGCAACAAGACTCAAATCCTATACCCTCAAGCTAGGGTTAAACCAAACACTTACCTCAAAGCCTTGAAATCCACTTAATCCTCAACTATCGCTTTACCTCGCGGTTCCACCTCCAATTCACTCGAATCTAATAACAAATTGTTCAATTACTTTAATAAACACTATATGAATCAATTTAAATGCATAAAAATAATTTTCCCAAGTTTTTCCCAAAAATTCCAAAAATGCCCCCGGGCCCATGTGGTCAAAACCCGAGGTTCGGACCAAAACCCAATTACCTATTCCCCCACGAACTCAAATATGTAATTTGTTTTGAAATCGGACCTCAAATCGAGGTCCAACTCCCCAATTTATAGAAAACCTAGGTTCTACCCAAAAACCCCAATTTTACCCATGAAAATCCTTGATTCCAAGTGGAAAACATGTTTAATGATGTTAAAGATTGAAAAAATTGAGTAAAAATCAACTTACAAGTGATTTGGGATGAAGTTTGCTCTTGAAAAATCGCCTATGGTGTTAGGGTTTTGAAAGAACGATGAAAAGTGATGAAAATTCGACTAAGTATAAAATTTGTTGGGCCTCGGATGTGGGAATTGCAAACTTTGGTTCGCAATTGCGAACCAAACAGGTATGAGAATTGTGAGATTTCAGTTCGCATTTGCGAACACTGAGCCTAAGTGCAGACTTCGCATTTGCGAAGTATTTATCGCTTTTGCGATCTTGGCCCTCTCGCATTTGCGAGCATGGGCGTCGCATTTTCGACTCCAACCCACTTTCCCACTCTTCGCATTTGCGAAGGTACGATCGCATTTGCGATCTAGCCCACACTTCCCTTCTTTGCAATTGCGATGGGGAATTCGCAATTGCGACTCTCGCATTTGCGAGAATATTTTCGCAATTGCAAAAATATCAGACCTGACCTGCAATTTTTTTTTCAAAGTTCAAAAATGCAACTCGACACCTATCCAAAACTTACCCGAGCCCTCGGGGCTCCAAACCTAACATGCACACAACCTCAAAAATATCCTACGGACTTACTCGTGCAATCAAATCGCCAAATTAACATCATATACATAGAATCAAGCCTCAAAACTCATGATTTTTCTTCTAAAGTTCATAAACTTTCAAATTTGGAACTTATAGTCCGAAACATGTCAAACGACGTCCGATTTCGACCAAACTTCACAGAAAGCGCTTAAACAATATATAAGACTTGTACCGGGTGTCGGAACCAAAATACGAGCCCGATACCCTAGTTTTTTAATCAATTTTTATTTCCATTTTCCTTAACAATTTCAGAAAAACAATTTCATAGAAAAAAAAATTTCCTCGGGCTCTAGACCTCGAAATTCGACTCCAGGCACATGCTCGAGTCCCATATTTTTCTACAGACCTTCCGGGACCGTCCAATCTTGGGTCCGGGTCCGGGTCCGGGTCCGGGTTCGTTTATCAAAAATGTTGACCAAAGTCAACTTTAATCATATTAATATCAAAATTCTTCAAATTTTCACATATTTCAACATAAAAGCTTTCTGGCTACGCGCCCAGACTGCGCATGCAACTCGAGGCAAGTAATAATGAGGTTTTCTATACCTCAGAAGCACGAAACTAATAAGGAAATAGGTGATGAGCCTTTGGGTCGTCACAGGTCAAATCATCAACGTATATCAGCTGATCAGGTGGTGGTGCGTATATAATGCCGTAATATTTTCCTATATCTTATATACATACATAAAAGCATATATATATATACACACGTATATAATGTCGTTTAGTCATGGGTCAATGTACATGTATAAATAAATGCAATGCATGATAAATATGTCAATAAAATCTCTCAGAATTTCAAAAGACCATTATGCCTCCGATTAATATCATAAAAGTAAACTTTTTCAACTTACGTATTTTCTTGAGATCCATGAATAAACTATAGAATAATAAGACATATGGGAATTCAAGAACATAGGCATCTCTAATACTTCTATGAATAGAGTCATTTATGGAAGTTGTGCATTTGCTCGTTTTGTTCGTGTCTTATAGATCATGCCAAAAAGAAAGAAGGGATAGCCTTAACATACCTGAACTGATTCTCTTGACAATCCCTCTAACACGTCAATTGCAACAACACATAATGGCGGATCGAAGTGAAGGAAAATTCGTATGATATTCTTGAGAAAGATTGCATTGTACTCCCTTAGAATCATAAAATCCCATTGCTATTACGCGGTATAACTTCGTATGACAATCTTTGAAGCAAATAACGTTGCCTAAGCATTGTAAAGGATTTATTAGGAAATCTTGATCTCCATCCGTAAGTGCTTACTCAAAGATATATAAAAGTCCTTTATATTTAAGATTTGTGGTCCCCATTTGCAAAATGACTAAGCCACATATATTGTCTTAAAATGACACCTTGAACTTCATTATTAATGCCTCTTTGGGCTTCCACGTTGGGGGATGTTACACTTATCCAAAAATTCACCCCTTACCCTAATCAATTTTTTAATCTCCCACTAATTCAATAATTAATAAATTACTCACATAATTAAGAATTATCTCAAATTACTTATAATACTACTCACTTTCAACACACCTTATAGATCTTATTATCATGGTCATGTGGCACCTTGTATGGCACTTGTCCATAAATATGAGTTGTTATAGCTTGGACCATATTTTATCCCAAATTGCCAAATTTCGATGAAGCTCATTTTCTTCAATTTGTTTACCCTCTCACCTTCACGAATTTACTTATCACTTGTTTACAACTCTTACCGGGTGGTTGACGGAAGAATTAGGAATTTGAGCTGCAACTGAAGTTTTTGGTTCTATCATAACCGCACCTGTGGTTGGGTGGCCGCAGGTGCGATGATCGCAGATGTGAAAAAGCAGCCACAGATGCGGCCAATGTGAAGTCCTTCAGGAACCGCAAAAGCGGTGTCATGGGCGCACATGCGATATCGCAAGTGCAATACTTTAACCGCAAATGCAGAGATTTATCATTTTAATGAAGCCGCTGATGCGGTAGAATAGTCGCAAAAGCTTAACCGCAGAAGTGATAATGGGACCGCAGGTGCAGAGATACCTAGGTCATAAAGTATATAATGTTCCTTCGTGAAATTTTGCTAAGTTCTCCATTTTTGAAGATGAGAAGCGAGCTTGGTCAGTGAATTCCAGGGAGAATCGAAGGGAATCAGTTGGGTAAGTTCCCTAATCCTCATTACTCATGTTTATGGTCATTTTTCCATTGTTTAATCATGGTATTAGTGGAAATTAAGGAAGAAAATTAAAGAACTAGGGCTTGAAAATTGGAGAGTGAATTTTTAGAATTTGAGTGACCATATGAGGTTGGATTTTGGTAAATTTGATATGTATGAACTCATGAGAGGATGAGGATTCCATTGATGATAATTTTATTGGATTCTGAGATGTGGGCCCGAGGGCCGGATTTGAGAAATTTTGGAATTTTTTATGTGAATTGGATATTTTCGAGTGGGCTTCGTTCCCTTAGCATATTTTAATGATTATGTACTAATTGTGACTAGATTTGGAGCATCCAAAAGTCGACTTGTGCGGTCAAAGGCATCGCGGGCTAGAGTTTGGACCGGATCGAGGTGAGTAATGATTGTAAATGATGCTCTAAGGGTCTAAAACCCCGGATTGCACATCGTAATGCTATAGCGAAGTGAGGCACACGTTTGATGATGAGTGTAGGCTCGTGCACTATTGGGGACTATGACTTTATCCGTCTCGATTGATGATTTTACCGCGTATTTGACTGAAATATATTTGTTATCATCATTATTTGGGCTGAATGCCATATTTGGGCTAAATGCCAACTATTTGAACCCTTCGGGGATTTTTGTTGATATTTTCTCACTGTTTTGACTTTATATTTGAACTCGGTCATGTTATATTCCACTGTTTTCAAAACTCAGCCATGTTCACTCAGTTTTAATACTCAAATGATATTAAGTGATGTTTTGGGCTGAGAAAGATTGATTTACGATTGCCCAAGAGGCTTATGTGATTTTTGACTGAGTAAGGTCGAGGGCTTATGTTGTGAGGATATCTTTTGGGTCGGGCTGCACGCTGCAGCGGTGATACACAATACTGATGTGAGGCCGAGGGTCCTAAGATATGTACGTCACGAGGTTTCTTGATTGATATAAGGCCAAGAGCCTAGATTTGATGCCACGAGATGCCTTGTTATTGCACTTAGGCCGAAAGGGGGGCCTCCAGGAGTCTGCACACCCCTAGTGAGCGCGGGTATCCATTGTGATGTGAGATATAGCCCAAGGGGCTGGTATGGTTCTATGTGATTGCCTGAGGGGCTAGTATTATTTTGTGTGATTGCCCGAGGGGCTGGTACTGTTCTAAGATATTTTCCGAGGGGCGGATTTGTTGACATTGTGCCCGAGGGGCGAACCTTATGTGCTTCTCTTTCTTATTTGCCTGTCATTTACCTGCTTAATTATGTATTTGTGCTCAAGGGGTGGATTGTTGTGCTTATCTGCAGTAGTTGTTCTGCATTCATTTGAGTAACTTTTGAAAAAGTCATTTTCAAAGAAGTTTAAACTGAGCTAAGATCTTTAAGGGATTTTACAGCTTCATTGCTTTTTTTACTGGTTTTTGAACTGCTTCTATACATCATGTTGATGCACTTTTCATGATTTCTTACCATTCAGACTTTAGTTATGATTATTACTTACTGAGTTGGAGTACTCACTTTACTCCCTACACCTTGTGTGCAGATTCAGGTATTTTTTAGACCCAGTAGCAGGTATTGATTGATCGGAGGCAAAGTCGTCGGAGTTTAGCAAGGTGGCTGCCGGTGTTCGCAGTACTGCTTTATCTCTTTTAATTCTATTAGACTGTACTGAGTACATTTCAGACTTTGTTAGTTGTATTTAGACTTAGCAGATGCTCATGACTAGTGTCACCCCAGTATCCGGCTAAGTTGGGTTGTATTCCACGAATTGTTTTGTATTATCATTGTTACTTCTGAGTTTATATCATGTTTTAGACGTAATGCTTATTGTTTAATTGCTTGAAGACTGGATTGGAAATGTGTTGGCTAGCCTTGTCTTCACGAGAGGCGCCATCACAACCGGGTCTGGGTTTAGGGTCGTAACAAGCTGGTATCAGAGCCTAAGTTACATAGGTCTCATGAGTCATGAGCAGGTTTAGTAGAGTCTCGCGGATCGGTACGGAGACGTCTGTGCTTATCCTCGGGAGGATGCATAACCTTTAGGAAAAACTTTATATTCTTGAATTCTTATCGTGCGTCCTTGATTTAGCTTGAAAAGTAACTCTTGAAATTCCTTCCTCGCATTCGTATGTGCGAATGAGCACTCAGTATCAGATGTGCATCGATGGCTTGTGATTACCTGATTTAGGGGCAAGATGTGATCTCTATATGCTGATGTTGGGCCAGTATGGAGGACTCGAGGCTGGATTTTTGCCTATAGCTTGAGTACTGAGGTGTCGATTGTGTGAGCATGTGTTTCTGGATCTATGTGTTCTGTTGTGTCCCTATTAAGGGGAGTAATAAGTGTATAGTTGATGATGAGGGTAATGTGACTGTGAGATGTATTCATATGATTTAGAAGCGACGAGAAGGGTCTACTGGAGGATAGAACAACTATTAGGTGCCTGATTTCCATCTTGATTTAAGGTATAGCCCCGAGCTAGGGGTGCGTGAAGAATCTTTTCTTGTTTCCTATTTTGGAGTGAAGTAAATATTGTGTTGCGGTATGAGTTCAAACTCAGTAAGACTAAGTGACTGCGTGAAGTTTATGTCGGTGGAAGGTATACAGAAATATTGGTTGGAGGCAAAAAAGGTAGGTTATCTCCTGCGGAATATTCTGAGTTTGTGTGATACTTATGTTATCTATTAGAAAATCTCAATTTCAAGTGAAAGATATATGTTGTAATTTGAATTTGGGTCGCTTAAGAGAGTGGTTGAACTATTACGAGGGTGAATGCAAGATTTGCAGATGATTTAAAGTACCAAATGGTCTGTATTTCACGAGCTTATGAAGGACTGAGTTTAACCTCACTACTGAAGTATGGCAGTAATAGAGTATATTTATTATGAATTATGGTGTGTGTTTTGATCTATGGCTTCGAGCCAAGTGGGGGAGTTGCTATTGAATAGCCTATTGCACGTTTATGTGCTATGTTGGTTCCAGTTTGAGGCGTGCTGGTGAATCAATTATGGTTTGCGGAGATTGAGCCCGAGGATGGCTCGAGTAAAGGAGAAATTTTAGACTAAGGTAAGGTTATACCATGCTTCATAGGTGTTTGAGAATCGCAGAATATCTTGAGTTGTTGTTGATAAAGAATGATCAGTGCAAAGGAAAGGAAAATGGCTTGGTTGCATCAAGGTAGGGTTATATGCTGCGGTGGTGTCGACGCCCCCTTTTTCTCACGAAATCGGGTTTACGACATTTGGGAAGATAACTCTATTCCTGTTTGGGAATTGGGTTTTTGGATTTGAAGAGTCGCTACCTAATGATTAAGTGCATTAGGACACTAAGGGTTTTGAATTTGAAAACCAGAGTTTGGGTAAGGGCTAGAAATTATCTCGAGGGGAAGGTGTTAGGCACCCCTCAAGATCCACTAGTGTGGTTCCCGGCCATGTTATGTTGTGACTTTAATGTAAACAAGTATACAAATAAATTTACACATAAAGGTTGCAAACAAGCATGTTGGAATCTATAATTTGTTTAAGGGAGAGTCTAAGTGCAAGAATTAGTCAAGACGTTGAATAAAACAAAGAAGAAATAGTTAGAAGTAAAAGGAATAGTGCAGTGAAAAATTAAAGGGGAGTTTTGGGTAATTTGAAAAGACAGAATTTATTGATGTTAAACAAAGTAACATAAGGAAAGAGGTCCTAGGTTTATAAATCACATGGATCATCCACACAACACCGGTAACCAATCGTACGCATAGTGTTATCGCGTGATCATCATCTCCATGTTTACCCTTCCCACCCCGTGAAGGTTATTTAAACGTGTGGATTGGTCACGAATGCTTATTGCGTGCTATTACCTATCCCGTCCTATAAGTCCTAGAGGGTATTTAGGACCATTATCCCTACAGGGTAAGGTCTAGGCTGGACCCTTAGGTTTAAAGGACAAAATGCTAGGCGACATGCATAACAAGTAGGACTACACATAAAGGAACCATACAAAGGCAAATAAGAGGCTCACAGATCCCTCACAAGTAAACATGTAATTAGCACGTCTCAAACACATTTAAGGTCTTAAAAGAACGCGAGTTTAAAGATCAGTTTTAGCAGAAGGTTTAATCACAACCGAGTGATCCGAAGAGCGTTTGACATGCAGAAATACAACTAAGAAAACAGTTGAGTAAGTAAAGGTAAGGGAACTGTTAAAACATCGTTTGAAAAAAAAAGGTAGAGATTTGAAAAATGCACTAGTTTAATTAGACAAGTATCAAAATAACGTGATCCTGGGCAGAAAGGTACCAGTAATTTAAAAGTTTAGCAGAGCACGAATCAGGAAATTAGTGAGAGCCTATAAATACGAAACAGGTTTCCAGATGAAGGGATTTTTAGGAAAAGAGTGGACTTCGGAAGGACAGATGAAAAAAGAGTTGGTAAAGTTAAAAGGTTGAGTAGTTTGAAACTAGTAAACAAGATCAATTATTTTTTATTATCGGGCCTAAAGCTTGCCTATGCGATGTATGTATTGCCTTCTTGTCTAAAAAAATTGGTGAACATGCATATTGATTCCAGTTTTAAAGAGAAGACGCAATCAAACAAACTTGTGTTGTTAAATTAAACAGCTGGTGAGGCATTCAACAATTGCAAACCTAAATAACATGATGTCTAATGCACATAAAGCTCCTAAAGCATGGTATCTAAATGCAGTAGTAGTTTCATAACAGTTGTTCGTTAATTACTAACTGACTAAAATTTAATATAACAATCTGAAAGTAAAGAGCCTAAAGAGGGATATCTAGGTGTAAGATGCATGTCCTACGCATGGCTTCTATTGCACAAATTGGTAAGTAAAGCCCTATAGACATGTTCTCTACCCATTAATTAAACTAAGCATGCATAATCCCTCCTAATTTCAATATAACCCCAATCAGTTGTTTCCAAATTATTACAAACCATAATAGCTGGATTACATAATGAAAAATAAAATAAGAGGCTACTCTATAGGGAGCCTTCAACCAGGCCCGATCTTCCAACCTCACTTCTTCGAGTTTCACATCCTTGACCATGGTTTGGGTGTGGCAAAGCTCCCTAAGGGCCCAATGGGGGTCCTTGGCCAATAGCATTACCAAAATATTGAACAAGTGCAGTGTGGAATTACCAACCTTGTGCATCAAAGTTCAATGGATACTCAAAGGTGCCCGAGGCAATGCTTACACGAAGGGGGTAGAACCTAAACTCTAGGAGTAGTGAGAGTGTGATAGAATTTTCTTTAAAGAACTTGAGTTGAAAGACAGTCTTAAAAATGATCCATGTAGAGACAGTTTTGAAAGAAAAAATAATGGGACAGTTTTGACAAACTCAGAAACAAAATACATCATATAGTTCCGGGCAGTAAACACAAACAGGGAAAAGGGAAGTGGGGTAAATAGTTCACATGTAACAACACAGTTGCACCTAGATACCAAAGGAAAGCATTTCAAAACTTAGACAGTCAACTGGTTTCAACCAAAAGGGCTCATGATCACATGCTGAGAATGTACTGGGGCTAGGGAGTAGGAGAGAACATGCATTAAGCAGTAGGCATGCTGGTTTAAAAAGAGGATAGTCACACAGGGGCATGCTAGTTGTAATAAGAATAGCAGAACCATAAGTAAAAGCATAGAAGAAACAAAATAAAGTGCAGCATGTATAAAAGCATATTGTTTTGGATGCTTCAAATCAAATAGAGGCATACCAGTCAAGGATGAGATAGTGTAGAGCAGTAGTGTGTAGGAATTGAGCAGTAGTATGCAGACCAAACAATCAACAATGTATAGAGCAGTATAACAATGGAGCAGCCCCTAAAGATCAATCAGTCTTAGCTTTCAGCCGACTGAGTAATCAGTAATCAACAAGAAAGTGGGAGAGGATGTGTGGAAAACAAGAGAGAACACTGAGTTTAGAGCAATGAACTTTCTTGTTCGTGTGTGTGATATGCAATGTATCAGTGTGTAATGCAAAAGAGAATAGGGGTACTTATAGTTTTGAAAACAAGTGGAAAATAAGGTAACATGTATAGACTGATCATAGTTATGGAAATAATACCAATTAGAATCAATTAAATCCTCTAACTCCCTTCAATTAAGGAGTCCTAGCTCAAACTGGTACAAATTGTATTAAATAAGGAAAATTATTGTTTGCAAGACTGGTATTTCCATAATAGGAGTAGTAAAAGTATACAGAATATTTCAAGTAAGGAAAGTATAAGGACAGCATATTATGCACACAAATTAGTTCAGAGAATCACGGATGAAATTGAAAATCACAGGGAATCAGTACTAAGTAAGGAGAGCACTTTGCAAATAAGGAAGTGATTCAAAAAACCAGTGTAAAACTTCTAAAGAAAACATATATTAATTCAGGGATTCAAAGATATGCACAAAATCAGCAGAATATTTGGTAAACGATGAACAATTAGACCTATAAAACACAATATGCATGAAAATCAGAGAACCCTAAGCAAGAAATCACAGAATCAATAGAAGGTTGGAACCCTAATAGCAAAATTAAAGCATGGAACTCGGAGAGTAAGCAGAAGATCACACCAAAAAGCACATAACACAAACATAAACAAATAATACTAAAAAAATCAGAAGATATAGTGACTTCGAAAGGGTTCAGGAAACCCTAATTTTAAAAGAAAAACAAAACGTTGAAAACTTGAACAATCGAAAAGATCTAGTAGAGAGTAGTGTAAAACACGAAAGAATAAGTTAAAAAATCATTTAAAAGACAAGGTTTTTAAGACAATTAGGATTTCGTAATAAACCAGTGAGAGGTAAGGAACCTGCCTGTGAAACTCGTTAATAATGATGCTCGCAGCACCATCGAACCATAAACCATCGGAGAAAGGTCGGAGACAAACCAGGCAGAGCTTTCAATGACCATCTTGTATGGTAGAGGCGTCTGGAGTCTTGAAAATGGAGGGAATCAACAAGACAAGGTTTCACGGCGGCTGGTGATCGAGAGAAGTGAGGCTGGAGGTGGCCGGAGAGGCGGTCGAATCATCGGAGACGAAGGAGAGAACCATAAGGTTCTAGAGAGAAGGGAGAGAAAGAGTCACCGTAGAGAGAGAGAGAGAGAGAGAGAGAGAGAGAGAGAGACCATCTATGAAATGAGGGGTTTGGGTGTTGTTTGTTAGATTTAATTTTGGACATAAAACCTGGGTCGTTGATCTCACTTGATCAACGGCTCCGATTAAATCAAGGCTGGACCGGGTCGATTAATTAAAATATGGGTCGGTCCAATTGGGGTTAGGACTGGGTAAATTGAGGGCTAAAATTGAAATCTGAATGGGCTATAATTGCAATGAAATGAGGCTAAATGTTAAATAGCCAGTTTTCCTCTTTTTATTTTGTATAAAATAGTTAAAATAATTTTTAAAACAAATTAAAAGCACTGAACTAATTAATAATGTATAAGTATTAATTTAAAAATACTTGAAATAATTTGATAATTATGAAATGTTGTTAATTGTAAAATAGGCTATAATTATAATTACATGCAATTTAGCTTTTAAATACTAAATAAATTTGTAAAAAATATGCAAAAAATTAAGTTAATTATATTTTGGTGTAAATATGAGAATAAAATAAGTTATTCACCAAGAATAATAATTTTGGAAATAATTATTGAATTTTGTAGTATTAAAATAGGCAAACAAATTAATTTTAAAATCTTTAAAAATAAGGAAAAATATCAAAACTCTTGGGAGTGCCTATATATGCATATACATACTATTTTGATAATATTTTGAGTATATATAAAATACATAGGGAAAAATTAGGTATCAACAGGTGGCAGAAGTGCTAATGAGGCGCAGGTTGTTCGGTTCTTTTGATCGGGCTAATTGCAGTTTGGGTAGAGTGGATGACTATAGAGAATGGTTCTAATGTGTTCTGGATTTTACATGTAACAATTGGAGATTTTCAAGTGTATAATTTGGCTAGAAACTAAGGTTTTACATTTGGAGGGTGTCAAGACTTGAGTCATTTCTATATCAATTATGAGATTCTATACATCAATATTAGAAAAGTAATGTCTTCAGATTCGCAGGAAGTCTTTTCAGAGTAGGTATTCTGAATGTGGTGCTTTTGGGAATATTTGAAAGAGAATTCAGCGTGTTGTGAGCCTTAGACTATTTAGTATCATGCTTGGGTCTCGTGTGGTGAGTCTGGGTTGAGGAATTGCGATGCTATAGCAAGAAGCAGTATCAGGTTAAAGGTAAATCAGAAGGAAGCTCGGATAGATGGGATAGTTTGGTAGTATGCCGAACCAGTGTGGCAAGGATATGACTAGTTCTTTGGATGTATGCGAGGTAATGAGCTTCTATAGGTATTTATGCTCTTAGGTTTTGGGTGGCCTACGTAGTTTGGTTCAGTTAGAAGGATTCAGTCATGACGGTTTAGTGTTGTGAAAATGGAACTCAGAGAGTTCTTACTAGTTTCTACCACGATTACAGATGTATATTTTCTACGAATGTGAGAAGTATGGGATGTGCAGTGATTTCCTGCTATATGGGATCAATGGAAATTTCTTGGTTCGTTGAGTACATAGTTGCTTGTGGCTCGAAAGGGGTATGAAATTCTCATGATATTTTAGGATGGTTTGTTATATGCGGTATGTGTGGAGGATTGAGATCTGCATGTGTAAGGTTATGGTTCAATTCTGGATGGAAGGTCATAAAATTCTTAGGCAGCATGGGCAGTTCCAGATAATTAGAGAAATGGGCTTCAGATGATTTGGGAATGATCTTCAGACGATTAAGGAAATGGTATTATTAATTGGGGTGATTTAACGAGGGTATATGTTGCAAAAAAAGGAAATGTGATTAAGTTGTAGTACTTCGGTAGTATTGCGGCACTTTCTTGTGAGATTGACTGCTAATATCTGAGTTTGCTTGGAGGCACAGAAGAATATTAGAGTATCTCTTGTGAAATGATTGGGTATTAGAGGTGTGATATATATATTCAAACAGTGGAATTAGAATCGAATATGGTAATTCGAATGCTATATGGAGTTGGAGACTGGGAGTTCTCATAAACAGGTTATGTTGTGGTTGAGGGTCGCGTATATTGGCACTATGTAGTGACGATCGAGGCTTGGAGACCCGAGTGTATCTTTTGCTATTTGGTAAGTTAGGATTTGAGGAATATTAGGTATAGACTGGTTGTCTCCGTGTCATATTATTCTGGACTATTGCGCTAAGGCGACGATGTTGGCTATGCCGAGAATGCCACGGAATTCGATGAATTTTGGTCTGGTAGGGTTGTTTTATATTTTGAAGATTAAGCGGATGGCTGGGAAGGATTGTTTTACTTACTTGGGTTTTCAGGATGGATGTTAGTGCAGAGACTCCTACCATTGATTCAGTTACGGTGATGAGGCATTCTTCCGAATGTGTTTCATGCTCCTGCGCATGTTGCCGGACCGGGTTATTGATTTTGGTATTGATTTGGTGCGGGGCACCGTATCGTATGGTACCGGCAGAGTTAAAGGAGTTGAAGGAGTAGCTTCAGGTTCCTTGATAAGGGGTTTGTGGGCAGGACAATGTGGATGTATGTTCTAACTTGAGTCGGCTCGGTTGGCTCCGATGGTAATGTTGAGGGATGTGTCGATTTGATTGTTATTGAGCTTATCAGTAATCAGGGGAGATCTATGAGTTACCTTTCTGTGTTGCGAGGTGTTATGATTTATGGGTTATAGGAATATATGGTGTTGTTCTATTGGGGTTTCATAGTGGGAGTCGAGCGGGAAGAGTAATTGGGTATTGCTCAGTAGATGGCGTATCGGTTATGTCCTTTCAGTTGAGTAGTGTTATGTATTTTCTTCACTATGGTTATGATGATTTGCTTTGGTTTTAGACATCAATTGTGCGTGGTCATCGATTTCGAGCAGAGTGACTTAAGGTGTTTCATGTGGACCAGTGTGTGGATATGATCGTGCATTGCAGTGAAGTTATGTGGAGGTATAACCTTGCGGGTTAGAGTCATGTGTTATGTTTCTATGATGTGAGACAGGTTCTCAGCCTTATGTTGTGGTGGTACTGGTGAGCTTGCAGTACAGCTCTTTCATTTGAGTCACTTTCACGATTTGAGTATGATTAGATTATTTCTTATTGGTGCACGGATTGCGAAAGTTACGGCTTTAGTCTGCATTGAGGTGCCATGTCACCAGAGTGATTGTGTTGGACTAGATTAGATCGTTGAGATCATTAAAGAATGCGAACATATTCGATTTTAGCATGTTTGAAGGATAAATATCGAGGTTCGGCTTAGAAATTTGCTATGGTTTTTGTCAAAGGAGAAGAGGCTTCATGAATGATTGATCTAAGAAATGGTTATGGCTTAATGTGTTTTTTATTTATCATTGGCAGTATATGAAAGTGTTGGGATGAGACCTTAGTTGATAAGAGGTTTTTCTATCGGTATTCAGTTGTTATGTGCAGCTGCTGTAATTAGAAGTTATCGCTGCAAGCGTTTGAGTTATGTGGTATATCATGTAAATGCCCCTGAGGTTGCAGGTATGGGTTGTTACAGCTTGTTCGGGCTTATTCCCAGTATAAATGTGAGATTTTGATCGCGTTGTAGATTTCAGAAGTGGAAATATGGCTCTATGGTTTATGGGCTAGATTGGATTGTGAGATTTTAGTTTCTATGTGTTCTCGGACCTATATGAGATAGGGTGATGTGAGATCACCCGCGGGTATATGCATGGTAAGGCTATTCAGCGAGTGGTTGGCTTTTGGAACAACTCTGGGCATGTTCGAGGACGAACGTATATTTAAGTGGGGGAGGATGTAAAGACCCGATCGGTCGTTTTGAGCTTTTGCATATTGCTCACCGATTCTCGGGCATGACTTGTCCCGTGTGGTGTATTATGACTTATATAAATGGTTGGTTTTGGTATTCAGGGTAATCAGAATGAATTTGGAAGAACAGCTCCTAGTTTGAAGCTTGAAATTTGAAAGGTTTGACCAATATTTGACTTTCTTGTGTATGATCTCGGATCGGCATTTTTATGATTTGTTTAGCTCCGTTAGGTAATTTAGGACTTAAAAGCATGATCGGAATGCAGTTTGGAAGTCCGTGGAAGGTTTAGGCTTGAATTGGCGAAATTGAGATTTTGGCGATTTCCGGTGGGTAGGCGAGATTTTGATATAAAGGTCGGAATGGAATTCCGAGAGTGACAGTAGCTTCGTTGTGCCATTTGGGATATGTGTGCAAAATTTTAGGTTATTCAGACATGGTTTGGTTGGGTTTTTTATCAAAAGCGAAATTCGGAAGTTTTTAGAAGCTTAGGCTTGAATCCGAGGTGTTTTGGTTGATTTGATGTTGTTTGAAGTATTTTGATGATTGGAACAAGTTATAATAAGGCATTAAGTTATGTTTGTGCTTTTGGTGGAGGTCTCGGGGGACTCGGGGTGATTTCGGGTGCTTGACGGAAGAATTTGGAATTTGAGCTGCAGCTGAAGTTTTTGGTTCTGTCATAACCGCACCTGTGGTTGGGTGGCTGCAGATGCGGAAAAGTAGACGCAGATACGGCCAATGTGAAGTCCTTCAGGAACCGCAAAAGCGATGTCGTGGGCGCACATGTGATAGCGCAGGTGCGATGGTTTAACCGCAGATGCAGAGATTTATCATTTTAATGAAGACCGCAGATGCAGTGGAATAGTCGCAAAAGCAGAACCGCAAAAGCGGCAATGGGACCACAAGTGCGGAGATGCCTGGGTCATAAATTATATAATGTTCCTTCGTGAAATTTTGCTAAGTTCTCCATTTTTGAAGATGAGAAGCGAGCTTGGGCAGTGAATTCCAGGGAGAATCGAAGGGAATCAGTTGGGTAAGTCCCCTAAGCCTCATTACTCATGTTTATGGTCATTTTTCCATTGTTTAATCATGGTATTAGTGGAAATTAAGGAAGAAAATTAAAGAACTAGGGCTTGAAAATTGGAGAGTGAATTTTTAGAATTTGAGTGACCATATGAGGTCGGATTTTGGTAAATTTGGTACGTATGAACTCGTGAGAGGATGAGGATTCCATTGATGATAATTTTATCCGATTTTGAGATGTGGGCCCGGGGGCCGGGTTTGAGCAATTTCTGGATTTTTGATGTGAATATTTTTGAGTGGGCTTCGTTCCCTTAGCATATTTTAATGATTATGTACTGATTGTGACTAGATTTAGAGCATCCGGAGGATGACTCGTGCGGGCAAAGGCATCGGGGGCTAGAGTTTGGACCGGATCGAGGTGAGTAATGATTGTAAATGATGCTCTGAGGGTCTGAAACCCCGGATTGCACATCATAATGCTACATTAAGGTGAGGCACACACTTGATGACGAGCGTGGGCTCGTGCACTATTGGGGACTGTGACTTGATCCATCCCGATTGATGATTTTACCGTGTATTTGACTGAAATATATTTGTTATCATCATTATTTGGGCTGAATGCCAACTATTTGAACCCTTCAGGTATTTTTGTTGATATCTTCTCACTAATTTGACTTTATATTTGAACTCGGTCATGTTATATTTCACTGTTTTTAAAACTCAGTCATGTTCGCTCAGTTTTGATACTCAAATGATATTTAAATGATGTTTTGGGCTGAGAAACACTGTTTTACTATTGCCCCAAAGTCTTATGTGATTTTTGACTGAATAAGGCCGAGGGTCTGTATTGTGAGGATATCTTTTGGGTCGGGCTGCACGCTGCAGCGATGATACACTGATACTGATGTGAGGCCGAGGGCCTGAGATGTGTACGCCACGAGGTATCTTAATTGACATGAGGCCAAGTGCCTAGATTTGATGCCACGAGATGGCTTATTATTGCGCTTGGGCTGAAAGGGGCCCCTTCAGGAGTCTACACATCCCCAGTGAGTGTTGGTATCCATTGTGATGTAATATATAGCCCGAAGGACTGGTATGGTTCTATGTGATTACCCGAGGGGCTGGTATTGTTTTGTGTGGTTGCCCGAGGGGCTGGTACTATTCTGAAATATTGTTCGAGGGGCGGATTTGTTGACATTGTGCTCGAGGGGAGAACCTTATGTGCTTATCTTTCTCATTTACCTGTCATTTACCTGCTTAATTGTGTATTTGTGCCCGAGGGGCGAATTGGTGTGCTTATCTGCACTAGTTGTTCTGCATTCATTTGCATAACTGTTGTAAAAGTCATTTTCAAATAAGTTTAAACTGAGCTAAGATGTTTCAGGGATTTTACAGCTTCATTTCTTTGTTACTGGTTTTTGAACTGCTTCTATACAGCATGTTGATGCACTTTTCGTGATTTCTTACCATTCAGACTTTAGTTATGATTAATACTCCCTGAGTTGGAGTACTCACTTTACTCCTTGCACCTTGTGTGCAGATTCAGGTATTTTCTGGAACCGGTAGCTGGTATTGATTGATCGGAGGCAAAGTCATCGGAGTTTAGCAAGGTAGCTTCCGACGTTCACAGCATTGCTTTCTCTCTTTTCATTCTATTAGAATGTACTGAGTACATTTCAGACTTTGCAGTTGTACTTAGACTTAGTAGATGCTCATGACTAGTGACACCCCGGTATCGGGCTGAGTTGGGTTGTATTCCGCATATTATTTTGTATTGTCATTGTTACTTCTGAGTTTATATCTTGTTTTAGACGTAATGCTTATTGTTTAATTGCTTAAATACTGGATTGGAAATGTGTCGACTGACCTTGTCTTCACGAGAGGTGCCATCACGACCGGGTCTGGATTTAGGGTCGTGACAATTTTGGTAAAACTTTTTTTATCTTCCCTAGATATTTTTCCTTCCCAACACCAAATTGTTTTCTCTTTCTTACTATCACACTTGACCTTTTACTCTTTCTATATTTTTTTACTTTTTTTCTTCAATTATTTTAATAAAAACACTTTTTTCTCTCTCTCTTACTTTTACTTTTTTTAATACTATTTAATATTGGATTTAATGATAGATGAAGTGCAGCAATATATATATATATATATATATATATATATATATATATATATATATATATATATATATATATATATATATA
>MU717819.1:42668-74689 GCA_026770625.1 Nicotiana glauca
TATATATAATTGTCACGACCCAAACCCTGCACTGGTCGTGATGGCGCCTCTCGTGAAGACAAGGCCAGCCAACTTACCCAACTCGTCTCTTTCAAAAAATAGTTAAGCATAAATGAACAGTAAAAATATGACTTAATGATATTAATTAAGGATATTACAACCCAACACAACTCTAATCGGGGTGTCACAAGTCACGAGCAACTATTAGAATATAACTACCACTACAAGTCTGAAATATACAAACAGGACTAATAATCAAAGGAAGAACATGTGGTGCTGCGAACGCTGGTAGTCACCTCGCTAATCTCCATTAACTTAGCCTCTGATTAGCTCAAAACCCGCTACTGGGTGAACAAATACCTGCATCTGCACACGAGGTGCAGGGAGTAAAGTGAGTACTCCAACTCAGTGAGTAATAAAGGTAAATAACAACTGAGCAGTAAGAAATCACGTAAAGCAAACCATCATGCTGTATAGAAGCATGGTACAATCCTTTGAGAAAAATAGTAAGGCTGTGAAATCTTTGGAAACATCTTGGCTAAGTTTAAATCTCTTTTGGAAATGATCTTTTCAATAGTTATGAAAATGATTTCAAAATAGTTAGTGATGATAAGCACAGAAAAGAAATCCGCCCCTCGGGCACAAATACCACAGTATAACAGGTAAAAAAGACAAGTAAATATGCAATATGAACACATCAAAGTTTGCCCCTCGGGCAATAGCTCAAAAAAGTACCGGACCCTCGGGCACGATTATGTTCTTAGTCAGTCACTGTTACCTGACCAAGACGCGTATCACAGTGCCATTGTTACCACTGGTCAGTCATTGTTACCGGACCAAAACGCGTATTACAGTGCCATTGTTACCACTGTCTAAAATTTGTCTGCTTTAGGTGGGTACCCGCGCTCACTAGGGGTGTACAGACTTCGAGAGGGGACCCTAACGGCCCAAGAGCAATATCAAGCCACCTCGTGGCATATAAACAAGGCCTGAAAGCCTTCCCACATCACACTCTAGGCCTGAAAGCCTCCTAACATAACACTCGAGGCCTGAAAGCCTCCTCACAACACTCGAGGCCTGAAAGCCTCCTCACATATCACTCGAGGCCTGAAAGCCTCCTCGCATATCACTCGAGGCCGGAAAGCCTCCTCACATATCACTCGAGGCCTGAAAGCCTCACTCAGTCCAGAAATATCATAAGCCCTTCGGGCATCAATAGAATAATAGTTCTCAGCCCAGACAACAGTGAAATATTAGTAAAGCCTCAAAATTTGATTAAAACGACTGAGTTTGCAAAATAGTATAATCATTAGGACTGAGTTCAAATAACGTGTCAAAATAGTGAGGAAATAGTGATAACAATCCCCTAAGGGTTCAAATAATTGGCACGAAGCCCAAACATGGCAATCAGCCCAAATCATAATAATATCAAACAAGTTTCAGTCAAATACGCAGTAAAATCAACAATCGGGACGGACCAAGTCACAATCCCCAACGGTGCTCTACCCCACGCTCGCTATCCGACGTGCAAGTCACCTCAATATAGCACTACGGTGTGCAAATCCGGGGTTTCAAACCCTCAGGATATCATTTACAATCCTTACTCACCTCAAACCGGTAAAATATCTAGCTCGCGATGCCTTTGCCATCAAATCAGCCTCCTCGCATGTCGAATCTGATCAAAACCACAATGAATATGTCACAATAGGCTAAGGGAACATAACCCAATCGAAAAACATCGAAAATCACAAAATTTGCAAAACCTGAGCCCCGGGCTCGCTTCTCGAAACTCAAAAATTTAACATCACCGGATTCCTTATCTATCCACGAGTCTATAAACATAAAAATTACCAAAATTGGAGTCCATTTGACCCCTCAAATTCCACTTTAAAATACCAAATTTCCAAGCCCTAGATTTACCCTCTTTTGATGAATTTCCATAAATTTTCATGTTAATTCTACCATTAAATCATGTATTTAGGCCAAAGAACTCACCTCCAATCACACCTAGTCGAAATCCCCTTCAATTTCTATCCAAGAGCTCTCAAGGTCGATCAAAAATGGTGGAAATGAACTTAAGCTCGCGGAACAAAATGAGCTTTAAAACCCTTCTGAGAACAGTGATTTTCGCATTTGCGGTTCCATTACCGCATTTGCGGCTACCACTTCTGCTGTTATAATTCCGCTTCTGCAGATCTTCATTAAACCAACGACCACTTCTGCGGTCCCCTATCCGCATATGCGGACCCCACTTCTGCGAATATTTGTCCGCTTCTGCGGAAGCACCAAGGCCTCACCTTTCGCACCTACGACTACTGTACCCCATTTGCGGCCTCGCAGATGCGGCTCCCCTTCCGCATCTGCGGATTCTTCCATCCAAGCCAATGACTGCACCTGCATTCTTTCTTCCGCACCTGTGCAACTGCAACTGCGGTTCCTTTTCCGCAGATGCGGAAATACCAGATACCAGATATACAACAATCTTACCAAGTCCAAAAATCATCCCGATGGCCATATGAAATCAACCTGAGGCCCCTGGGACCTCAACCAAAAGTGTCAACCCATCCTAAAACATCATTCAAACTTGCTCCAATCATCAAAACACATCAATGAACACTAAAAATCATCGATTCTCATCGAATTCAAGCCTAAGTTCTTCTAAAACTTCTAAAACACGCATTTGATCAAAAACCCAACCAAATCACCTCTGAATGACCTGAAATTTTATGCACACATCCCAAATCACATAACGAAGCTACAACAACTCTCAGAATTCCATTCCGACCCTCGGATCAAAATCTCACCTATCAACCGGAATTCGCCAAAATACTAACTTCGCCAATTCAAGCCTAATTCTACACCGGACCTCCAAAATCACTTCCGATCACACTCCTAAGTCACAAATCATCCCCCGAAGCTAACCGAATCATCGGAATCCACATCCGAGCCCTCTAACTCATAGGTCACCATCCGGTTGACTTTTCCAAAATAAGCCTTTCTTAAAGAGACTAAGTGTCTCATTTCCTTCCAAAAATCAACCCAATTCAACTCCTTCACACAAGACACTGATAATGAAGCATAACGAAGCAGGAAATGGGGGAAATGGAGCGGTTCTCATGAGACGACGGGTCGGGTCGTCACATCCTCCCCAACTTAAACAAACGCTTATCCTCGAGTGTACCCAGAGTTGTTCTAGAAGCCAACCAATAGCTGAATAACCTTACCATGCATATACCCGGGGGTGATCCCACGTCACCCTGTCTCGTATAGGTCCGATAACACAACATAACTGAAATTTCACAATCTATCTAGTCCATAAACCATATAACCACATTGCACTTTCCGAAATCATACATAAGATCAGAACCTCACATCTATACTCAGAATAAGCCTGAACCAGCTGTAATAACCCATACCTGCAACCTCAGGTGCAATCATATCATATACTACATAACCCAAACACTCGAAACGATAACTTCTATTCACAGCAGTTACCCACAACACCCGAATACCGGTAGAAAACCTCTTATCAACTAAGGTCTTATTCCAACACTTTCATATACTGCCAACGATAAATGAAACACACAATAAACCGTAACCATTTCTCAGCTCAACCATTTATGAAGCCACTTCCCTTTTGACTAATATCACAGCAGATTCCGAGCCGAACCTCGATATTATCCTTCCAAAAAGCTAAAATCAAATCCCTTCATATTCATTAGTGACCCCAATGATCACCTCGAATCGAACACACCACTCTGGTGATATGATACCTCAATACAGGCCTAAGCCACAACTTGCATAATACGCGCACCAATAAGAAACGGTCTGAACATACTCAAATCTTGAAAAATAACTCAAACGAAAGAGTTGTACCTCAAGATCATCAGTACCATCACAACACAAGGCTAAGACCCCGTCTCACATCATAGAAATAGAACACATGAATCTACCCCGAAAGGTCATATCTCCACATGGCCTCGCTACAATGCGCGATCCTATCCAAACACTGTTACACATGAAACTCCTCAAGTCACTATGCTCAAAATCGACAGCCACACACAATTTGATGTCTGGAACCAAAGCAATTCATTACACCCACGGTAAAACAAATAACATACGCCACACAACCCGATAGGTCATAAACAATACTCCATTTACCGAGCAACACCCAACTATTCTTCCCGCTCGACTTTCACTATGAATCCCCAATAGAACCGCACCATATGTGCCCTTAACCAACAAATCATAACGTCTCAAAACACCAAAAAGAAACTCATAGCTCTCCTCATATCACTAACAAGCTCAATAACGATTGAATTAACCTATCCCTCAACAATACAATTCGGGGCCAACTCAAGCTAAACACGTATCCACTTTGGCCTACCAACGAACTCATTACCAAGAAAGCCTGAAGCTTCTCCTTCCACTACTATAACTCCTGACGGAGCCATACGATACGGTGCCCGGCACCAAATCAATATCGAAATCCACAACCTCGCCCGGCTACATGCACGGCCACAAGAAACGCATCCGAGAAGTCCCTTAACACCGGAACGGAACCAATGGTAGAAACCTTTACACTGACATCCATCACGAAGGCCCAATTAAGAAAAGCAATCCTTCCCAGCCGTCCGCTGGATCTTTGAAATATAAAACACTCTGCAAGAACATAATCCAATGCACCTCGACACTCAACCCGTGGCATTTCCGGCATAGCCCATAGCGCAATAGCCCAGAATAACCCAACACTGAGACAACCAGTCTACACCCCAATATCATATCCAAAATCTAATGTACCAAGCAAAGAAAAATCCACTCAGGCCTCCAAATCCCGGTAGTTGCTAAACAATGCCGATACATACGATCTACAACCACATCATAGCCTACATATGAGAATTTCCGTCTCCATATCCTCACGGCACATGAATTATCATATTCGATCCTAATTTTGCCGACCGAACATGTGCACACCTTTAATACCCAATCATTCCATGATAGATACTCTAAAATTCCCCTGTTCCATCAAACAAACTCGGATATCAGTAGTCGATCTAACAAGAAAATGCCACAATACTACAGAAGTATCATCAGTTTAATCACATTACCCTTTTTTGAGACATATACTCTCGTCAAATCACTTCCAATTAGCAGCACCATTTCCTTGATTATCTAAGGCTACCCGTTGCCTAAGAGTTTTATGAACTTCTTTTTAGAACTGAACTGAAACCTCGTACACGCAAATCTCGATCCTCCACAACATACCGCATATACCATACCATCCAAGGATAGCAGGAAAATTATCTCCCTTCCGAGCCACAGACATCTACGCACTCAACTAGTCAAGAACTTCCATTGATCCCATCTAGAAGGAAAATCATTACACATTCCATGTCTCTCATATTCGTAGAAAATGCACTTCTTCAACCACGGTAGAAATCAACAAGAACTCTCTCAATTCTGTTTGCATAAATTAAACTGCCAGAACGGAATCCTTCTAACTCGACCAAGCTAAGCAAGCCATCAAAACCCAAGAGCATTGCTGCAAAATACTTGTAAGGGCTCATTACCTCGAACACATACGAAGAATAAATCATAACCTCACCATACCGATTCGGTCTACTATCAAGCTATTCCATCTATCTAATTTCCCTTCTGATTTATCATCAACTTTATATTCCCCCTTGCTGTAGCACCACAGTTCCTCAACCCGGGCTCACTACACGAGACCCAACCACAAGACCACATTGTCTAAGACCCATAAGCCACTGAATCCTCTCTCAAGTATTCCCAGAAATACCATATTCCAAAATACTTTACTCTGAAGAACTTCTTGCGAATCTAAATTTGTTACCTTTACTTTCCAGATATTAATACATAGAATCCCATAATTAACATAAAAATACCACAATTCTTGACCTTTTCCAATGAAAACACAGTCTCTAACCACATACACAACCTTAAGACACCTGATTGTTACATGTAGAATCTTGAACACATTAAAATCATTCTTGAGAGTCATTAACTTCTTATTCAAACTGCAATTCACCTGATCAAACGAACATAACCACCTATGCCTCATTAGCACTCTGACACCACAGGATATGACCTCATCCCAATACAAACAAATATCTTCATGCTCCATGCACCGAGCATTCTTTACCAATAACAGCTTAAGACATCTTGTGATTCTCACACATCTACGAAGAAACATATAACCATTGTCAAAATTTTGCTTCACTCGTGCCATCCTCAACTCAATTTCAGCAACCAGAACTGATTCGCCAGCATGCCTCAAACCGGAACCAACATAGCACATAATCGTACAATTAGCTAATCAATAGCAAACTCCCCAACTTGGCTCGAAGCCATAGATCAAAACACTCCTAACAACTCATAATGCACATACTCCATTGTTGCCTTAATACCATAGTGAGATTAAACTCAATCCTTCATAAGTTTGTGGAAACACAAATTATCTCGAATTTTTTTTTTAACTCTTTTGCAAATCTTGCATTCACTCACACAACAGTTAAGCCCACTCTCTAGGCGATCCAATTTAGATGTCAACACATTTTTTTCACTTGTAAATGAGATCTCCTAATGGATAACATAAGGATCATACAACTTTAGAACACTCCGCAGGAGATGACCCACCTTCTTTGCCTCCAACTACCATTTTTGTATACCTTTCACCGTCCTAAACTATAGGCGATCGCTTAGTCTTCTTGAGTCTAAACTCATACCGCAACATAAAAGTTTTACTTCACTCTCAACTGGAAACATGAAAAGATTCCTCACACACCCATAACTCGGGTTATACCTCGAATCGCAATAGAATTCAACACCTAATAGTTCTTCTATCATCCAGTAGGCCTTCCTCATCACCTCCAAGTCACATAGATACACCTTGCAGCACTAACATACTCACCACGTAGCTAACCAGCCATCACTCCCACTAATAGGGGCAATGCCGAACATATAATTTCGAAACACTTGCTTACACAATCAACACCTCGGTGCTCAAGCCATAGGAAAAGATCCAGCCTCAAGTCCTCTAGACCGGACCAGCATAAACTCACAGAGATTACATCTCGCCCCTCGATCGGGGAATCACAAGCCATCAAGGAACATATGATACTGAGCACTCATGCGCGTGAATGAACACGTGGAAGGAATTTCAAGAGTTTCTTTTCAAGCTGAATCAAGAACGCATGATAAGAATTTAATAATGTGAAGTTTTCCTAAAGGTTCTACAGTCTCTCAAGGATAAGTACAGACGTCTCCGTACTGATCCATGAGACTCTACTAAATTGGCTAATGATTCGCGAGACCAAGTAACCTAGGCTCTGATACCAACTTGTCACGACCCAAACCCCACACTGGTCGTGATGACGCCTCTCATGAAGACAAGGCCAGCCAATTAACCCAACTCGTCTCTTTCAAAAAATAGTTAAGCATAAATGAATAGCAAAAATATGACTTAATGATATTAATTAAGGAAATTACAACCCAACACAGCCTTAATCGGGCTGTCACAAGTCACGAGCAGCTATTAGAATATAAATATCACTACAAGTCTAAAATATACAAACAGGACTGATAATCAAAGGAAGGACATATGGTGCTGCGAACACTGGCAGTCACCTCGCTAATCTCCATTAACTTAGCCTCTGATCAGCTCAAAACCCGCTACCGGGTGAATAAATACCTGCATCTACACACGAGGTGCAGGGAGTAAAGTGAGTACTCCAACTCAGTGAGTGATAAAGGTAAATAACAACTTAGCAGTAAGAAATCACGTAAAGCAAACCATCATGCTATATAGAAGCAAGGTACAATCCTTTAAGAAAAACAGTAAGGCTGTGAAATCTTTGGAAACATCTTGGCTCAGTTTAAATCTCTTTTGGAAATGATATTTTCAATAGTTACGGAAATGATTTCAAAATAGTTAGTGTTGATAAGCACAGAAAAGAAATTCGCCCCTCGGGCACAAATACCACAGTATAACAGGTAAAAAGGACAAGTAAATATGCAAGATGAACATATCAAAGTTCGCCCCTCGGGCAATATCACAAAACAGTATCGTCCCCTTGGGCACGATTTTGTTCCTAGTCAATCACTGTTACCTGACTGGTCAGTCATTATTACCTGACCAAGACGCGTATTACAGTGCTATTGTTACCACTAGTCAGCCATTGTTACATGACTGGTCAGTCATTGTTACCTAACCAAAATGCGTATTACAGTACCATTATTACTACTGTCTAAAAAATTTCCGCTTTAGGTGGGTACCCGCGCTCACTGGGGTGTACAGACTCCGAGAGGGGCCCCTTACGGCGCAAGCACAATATCAAGCCACCTCGTGGCATATAAACAAGGCCTTAAAGCCTTCTCAGATTACACTTGAGGCCTGAAAGCCTCCTAACATAACACTCGAGTCCTGAAAGCCTCCTCACAATACACTCGAGGCCTGAAAGCCTCCTCACATATCACTCGAGGCCTGAAAGCCTCCTCACATATCACTCGAGGCCTGAAAGCCTCCTCACATATCACTCGAGGTCAGAAATACTCCTCACATATCACTCGAGGCCTGAAAGCCTCACTCAATCTAGAAATATCATAAGCCCTTTCGGGCATCAATAAAATAATAGTTCTCAGCCCAGACAATAGTGAAATATCAATAAAGTCTCAAAATTTGATTAAAACGGCTGAGTTTGCAAAACAGTATAATCATTAGGACTGAGTTCAAATAACGTGTCAAAATAATAAGGAAATAGTGATAACAATCCCCTAAGGGTTCAAATAATTGGCACGAAGCCCAAACATGGCAAACAGCCCAAATCATAATAATATCAAACAAGTTTCAATCAAATACGCGATAAAATCAACAATCGGGACGGACCAAGTCACAATCCCCAACGGTGCTCTACCCCACACTCCTTATCCGACGTGAAAGTCACCACAATATAGCACTACGGTGTGCAAATCTGGGGTTTCAAACCCTCAGAATATCATTTACAATCATTACTCACCTCGAACCGGTGAAATCACTAGCTCACGACACCTTTGCCCCTCAAATCGGCCTCCTCGCGCGTCGAATCTGATCAAAACCACAACGAATATGTCACAATAGGCTAAGGGAACATAACCCAATCGAAAAGAATCATAAAACATCGAAAATCATGAAATTTGCAAAACCCGAGCCCCGAGCTCACTTCTCGAAACTCAAAAATTTAATATCACCGGATTCCTTATCTCGCCACGAGTCTATACATATAATAATTACAAAAAATCGGAGTCCATTTGACCCCTCAAATTCTACTTTAAAATACCAATTTTTCAAACCCTAGCTTTACCCTCTTTTGATGAATTTCTACAAATTTCCATGTTAATTCTACCCTTAAATCATGTATTTAGGCCAAAGAACTCACCTCCAATCACACCTAGTCGAAATCCTCTTCAATTTCTTTCCAAGAGCTCTCAAGGTCGATCAAAAATGGTGGAAATGAACTTAAGCTCGCGGAACAAAATGAGCTTTAAAACCCTTCTGCGAACAGTGATTTTCGCATCTGCGGTTCCATTACCGCGTTTGCGGCTACCGCTTCTGCTGTTATAATTCTGCTTCTGCGGATCTTCATTAAACCAACAACCGCTTCTATGGTCCCCTATCCATATATGCGGACCCCGCTTCTGCGGATATTTGTCCGCTTGTACGGAAGCACCAAGGCCTCACCTTTTCGCACCTGCGACTATTCTACCACATCTGCGGCCTCGTAGATGCGGCTCCCCTTCCGCACTGTGGATTCTTCCATCCAAGCCAATAACCGCACCTGCGATCTTTCTTCCGCACCTGCACAACCGCATATGCGGTTCCTTTTCCGCAGATGCGGAAATACCATATACCAGATATACAGCAATCTTACCAAGTCCAAAAATCATCCTGACGGCCATCCGAAATCACCCCGAGGCCCCCGGGACCTCAACCAAAAGTGCCAACCCATCCTAAAACATCATTCAAACTTTCTCCAAGCATCAAAACACATAAAGAAACACAAAAAATCACCGATTCTCATCGAATTCAAGCCTAAGTTCTTCTAAAACTTCCGAAACACGCATTTGATCAAAAACCCAACCAAATCACCTCCGAATGACCTAAAATTTTACGTACACATACCAAATCACATAACGAAGCTGCAGAAACTCTCGGTATTCCATTCTGACCCTCGGATCAAAATCTCACCTATCAACCGGAATTCGCCAAAATGCTAACTTCGCCAATTCAAGCCTAATTCTACACCGGACCTCCAAAATCACTTCCGATCATGCTCCTAAGTCACAAATCATCCCTCGAAACTAACCGAATCGTCGGAATCCACATCCAAGCCTTCTAACTCATAGGTCAATATCCGGTTGACTTTTTCAAAACAAGCCTACCTTAAGGAGACTAAGTGCCTCATTTCCTTCCAAAAATCAACCCAATTCAACTCGTTCATACAAGACACTGATAATGAAGCATAAAGAAGCAGGAAATGGGGGAAATGGAGCGGTTCTCATGAGACGACGGGTCGGTCATCACAATATATATATATATATATATATATATATATATATATATATATATGTATGTATTTGAGTATATACAGTGTATATTGAGTGCAACATGTGTGTTTGTGTATGTATATATTACTAATATATAGAAGAGCAGGAGAAACAGGTGGAGGTCGTTATGCGTGCTTGATATTAAAGGGTATTCTGGTCATTTCATGTTACTCCTAAAGTTTGCTGAAGGCTAACGTATTTGAATCAACTTGACAGGTGGTGCAAATACAAGAAGTCGGTGGCACTTTATTATGATAGATAGGTCACTCTCTATCTCCATCTATTCATCTTCTTTATTTTTCTCTGTCTACATTCTGCTTCATCCTATGATTTCTTCTTTGTTTCAACTTTCAAGTGAGTGATGAATTTGTTATCACTGTAATCTATGAGTTTGTTTTGAATTATTGTAAGCTCTTTGCTGTTTTGATAGCAATTTGGTCGCTACTTTCGATTTTAAGGAAAATATATGTACCTTCCCCTTCAATTTTGATCTTTATCGATCTCATTGGTGCTTATTTTTTTAGGGGTTTCAAAGGGCTAGCACAGTGTAGTATGTTAATTAGTCAATTTGGATTTTACTGATTATGCTTTTTGAGAAATTTTGGACTGATTATACATCTAAATCTCTTTATATGCTTTTCTCTACTGTTGCTCTGAATAATATTTTATTTTCAGTTCTGTATGTGAAACTATTTACTAAGAATTTTTAGTGATAGCAAGAACATAACTTCTTCTGTTTTTCTTCATAGAATAAGTTGTTTTCTTTTTTAGAATATATGTCAAAATATTATTGTGCCTCAAACATTTATATATCTTTCTTCTATAAGCTTATTTTGTTGCAAGGTTTCTGAGCTAGGCTATAATTGTGTGCAAGAATAAGCAATCTTTCTTCTAAGTTCAGCCTATTTTTTGGCATAATTGTTAAAAGTTAATTCCTGAGTTAGCAATTGAAAAGTCTACGAAAGAAAATGAGAAAGAATGAAGTTTCTTCTTTTCACTCTCTTGAGGCAATTAATGGTGCAGCTATGGCAGAGATTCTTTTTTATGTTTTCAATAATTTCCTCTAATCAACTTAAAACTATTTAAAACTTGAAAATAATTTGTATTTCTTCTAGTGGTGTAAAAGCTTTAATACGTTTAGCAATTTGACTATTTTTTGTATAAAATACCAATAAATATTAAGAAGCTTCGTCTATCATTGTGCTCTTCTATCTATTGTACACTAAAACCATAGTCAATGTTCAAAGTTTCTGTCATATACAAAAACTAATTATATAATATGAAACAATTATAGTATTAACTCATTTGCTTGAACTGCAGATGTCGACCGTTGAAAAGCATTTACCGTCAGCTTGTTGTCCGCAGAAAGGGAAGCAACAGTACTCAACAGAAACTGTCTCTAAAATTAACCGTAGGAGACGTGATCTATACAAGCAGTTATCGGTTGATAAAAAATAATTGCTTTTAACGCACCTCCGATCAAAAAAAAACTTGAATTAAAAAAGGATTCGACCACACTGATTGAATATACCAGACAAGCTGCTGGGTTTGAGATGCATACAGAAAAAACTCTGACAATAATCGAGGCACCGTGCGTTGCTGGGAAAGGTTAGAAACCAAAAAAGATTTATTCGAGCAAAAGACACATCTACATATACACTCTTTGTAGACAGAAATATATGCATGTATATATGTGTTCTTCATCGTGATTGTACTTAAATATAATTTGCTCTTGCTAAACACATTTGGATTTGCATATTAGCAGGTATATCTTCAGTTGTGGGGGCAGTAGTTGATTGTCACAAAGGAAAAAATATTACTGATCACTTCTCCATTTTTGAACATGGTAAGTGAGTGAAAATATATTTTTCCAGATTGACTGTACTCCCTTTTAATATATTAATTAGAATTATTTGTATGTCAGATTCGACCTCTGGTGCACCCTGTGACCAACATCATGTAGAGACATCTACTATCATAAATAAAGGTTTGTCTCAATCTAATCTTATAACACCACTTGTTGCCTCTCTCTTCTCAACACTAATACGATATATTGTTGCAACTAATATACACAGGTTCTAAATTAAAAATAATAATTTGGAACATTAGAGAACGGACTGATGCAACCGTTTTAAAAACTGTACCATACAATAAATATTGTGGAGCAAAAAGATTTGAATATGAGCCACCAACATTTTGTTGTAGCAATGGTTCAGTTAAGTTAATGTCACATGAAATGCCTAATGAACTCTTGAATTTATATTTAGGCAATACCGAAGAATCTGAACACTTCCATACCTACCTTAGATTATACAACAATATGTTTGCATTTGCTTCCCTTGGAGTGAACTATGACAAAGTACTAGCAAAAAGAAACCAAGGAATTTATGCATTTAGAGTACAAGGTCAAATGTATCACTTTATAAATGATTTAATTCCAACAAATCGGCAACCAAGATATTTACAGTTGTATTTTTACGATGAGAATGCAAAAATATTAAATCGAATGGCTTCCTCGGATATACTTCGACAATCGATTGTTGAGAAACTAATGAACATACTAAAGATAAATCCTTATTGTACCTTCTTAAAATCTCTAACACATATTCCATAATTATCAAACTTTTATATTGCATTAAGATGTTGTTCTGGCTTAGATCAATGAGTATATAACTTGCCAACTATGTCAGAAGTGGTAGCATTATGGCTAGAACAAGAAACGAGCAATAATAGTTCTGCACCCCATATTCGAATTTATGCTTACAATAACAAAAGCCAATTAGTAAATTACTATTATAGTTGCTAAGATCCTTTGCAATATCCATTTTTATTTCCTTATGGTCAAAAAGGCTAGCACTGCGGTATTCCAAAAATCGAACAAACTAGAAATAAATTGAGAAAGCGAGCTTATTATGAGATCGAGCAGCTTCGAGTGTCTCTAACATATGTTCTATTGATAGATTACTTGATATGGAAGCGAATGTTCTACAAAAGGGGAAACAAAAAAGAAATAATGTTTCTTGTCGTGAATAACAAACTCCATATAAGAGATAATGAGAAAACAGAGTTTTACATTCTGGTAGATTATTTCAACAATATTCAGTTGATGAATTCATAAAAGTAAAAACTCAGAGATTAGATTTTGCCTCATTTAACCAAGATTTATTTCGGATTGATGTACTACAAGGACTTTTAGATATCTTGAGACTTGGCGAAAGAGAAGCTTCTAAGATAGGAAAACAAAACTTTCTTCCAACAAGTTTTACGGGTGGTCCAAGAGATATGCATCAACGTTATATAGATGATATCGCGTTAGTGCAGCATTTTGGAAAGCCTGATATATTTCTGACCATAACATGTAATCCCTCTTGGCCTGAAATAAAGGAACATTTGCTCCCAACAGATGAAACTCAAAATAGGCCTGATTTAATTAGTCGAGTATTCAGAGCAAAGGTAGGAGAGACGAAAATAGATATATTAAAAAGAAACATATTTGGAAAAGTTGCAGCCTTTATGTACAGTATAGAATTTCAAAAATGCGGTCTTCCACATGCCCATTTTCTTGTTATACTTACTGATGACCACAAATTATTAACGCCCGAGGATTATGAAAAATTTGTTTGTGCTGAGCTACCTGACCCTGATACATACTCTTACTTACATAAGCCTGTCGTTAAACACATGATGCATGGGCCTTGTGGTCATTTAAATCCTACAAATTTATGTATGAAAAGAAATGAGTGCAAATTTAACTACCCCAAGAGCTTCGCTGATGAGACAATGGAACGAAAGAAATCATACCCAATTTATAGAAGACGAAATACTGGTAAATATATGAAAGTAAGAAAATAATTTCTTGATAACTCATGGGTTGTTCCCTACAACCCCTATCTGCTATGTAAATATAATTTCCATATAAATGTAGAGGTTTACTCCGATATTAAAGTTCTGAAATATATATACAAATATATTTGTCAAGGACATGATAAGATATCATTTGTCTTACACAAAGATAACACAAATATACAAATAGATGAGATAAAAGAGTATCAATCTGCTAGATGGGTGTCACCTCCAGAATTTATGCGACGCTTTTTTGCGTTTCTTATTAGTGAAATGACTCCGACTGTTTATCACCTCCCATTACATCTTGACGGACTACAGTTTGTTTCTTTTAAAAAAATTGACACAATAGATAGTATCGTGAAAAATCCTATGATTAAGAAGACGATGTTGACAGAATTCTTTTTGATGAATAAATTACAGTATAAAGATTTTCCACAACACTTTGTATGGTTATCTACCTATAAAATGTGGACTCGACGACAACAAGGTCACGTTATTGGCCGGGTTGTAACATGTCATCCCACATAGAGAGAAAGATATTACCTTAGATTATTACAAATAAATGTGAAAGCACCAAAATCATAGAAAGATCTTCTAATGGTAAATGGAATATGCTGCGACACATTTAGAGAATCTGCAAAAAAAAAGAGGGTTGTTACACTGTGACAACAACTTGTTGAATGTATGTTAGTGTGACGACCCGACCCGTCGTCTCATGAGTCACCGCCCCATTTCCCCTATTTTTTGCTTCTTTATGCTTCATTATCCATGTCTTATGTGATCGAGTTGGTTTGGAGTGATATTGATAAGAAATGAGACACTTAGTCTTTTTTAAGAAGGCTTAAGTTGGAAAAGTCAATTGGATGTTGACTTATGAGTTAGAGGGCTCGGATGTGAATTCTAATGGATCGGTTAGCTTCGAGGGATGATTTGTGACGTAGGAGCGTGATCGGAAGAGGTTTTGGAGGTCCGGTGTAGAATTAGGCTGGAATTGGCGAAGTTACTATTTTAGCAATTTTCGGTTGATAGATGAGATTTTGATCCGAGGGTCGGAATAGAATTTTGAGAGTTTTTGTAGCTTCGTTAAGTGATTTGTTATGTTTGTGTAATATTTTAGGTCATTTAGAGGTGGTTTGGTTGGGTTTTTTATCAAAAATGTATTTCGGAAGTTTTTGGAAAACTTAGGCTTGAATTCGATGTGAATTGATGGTTTTGGTGTTGTTTGAGGTGTTTTGATGATTGGAACAAGTTTGAATGTTGTCTTAGGATGTATTGGTACTTTTGTTTGAGGTCTTGGGGGCCTCGGGATGATTTCGGATGGCTAACGGGAAGTTTTGAACTTGTGCAAGTTGCAGATTCTGCTGTTGCTGGTGTTTTCACACCTGCGGTTTGGGGCCCGCAGGTGCGGTATCGCAGATGCGGGAATGTGGGTCACACAAGCGAAAAGGCTGTAGAAGTCTTAGAACCACAGATGCAGAAAAAAGGGCCGCACCTGCAGAGGTGCAGATACGGCTGTTGGGCCGCAGATGCGGTTAGGCGGGACTTAAGTGATTTTCGCAGATGCGGAGCTTTGATTGCAGAAGCGGGTAATTGACCGCGGATGCGGTTATGACTCGGCAGAAGGTATATATGGTTCTTCTTCGCGATTTTTGAAAGGTTTATTTATTTTTAACTTCGGACTTAGAGTTTTTGGGCGATTTTGAAGAGAGATTTCAAGGGAACTTCGATAAGGTAAGGATTTTGGACCTAAAACACAATTCTATGGTGATATTTCATGAATTAGGACTGAAAATTTAAGGAATTTATGGACTAAAAATGGTGGTTTAGGGCTTGAGTTTAAGAGAGCTAAAATTAAAGATTTGAGGGGTCAATTGAAATCCGATTCTTGTGTTTTTGATATGTATAAACTAGTGGGGAGATAAGGAACCCGTTGATGTGAAAATTTTTGAGTTTCAAGAAGTGGGTCCGAGACTCGGGTTTTTGCTAATTTCGGGATTTTTTTATATTTTTCGATTGTTTTTGCTTGGGTTTTGTTCCCTTAGCCTATTGTGACGTATTCCTTGTGGTTTTGGTCAGATTCGACACGCAAGGAGGCCGATTTGTCTCCACATCCCCAGTGAGCGTTGTCGATAAATAAATGGATCGGGCTACACGCCGCAACGGGTACTATATGGTACCGTTCTATGTGTTGCATTCCTTTATTTAGCTGTCATTTATCTGCTTATCTGTTGTAGTATTTCCATATTTTGATTATCGCTTTCATATTACTTGTTTTAAACTGCCTAATTATAGATTACTCTGTGCTTTTGTACAATTTCTTATTCTCAGCCATAATTTATGTTTATTACTCACTGGGTCGGAGTACTCACATTACTCCCTGCAACTTGCGTGCAGATCTAGGTGGATCTGAGGCTGAGTGAGGATCTTCTATTGAGCAGCGCATATCCGGGAGCATCGAGGTAGCTGCATGGTGACTGCATCCCTGATCTCTCCCTTCTATCCTTTGCTTTTATTTCGTATTCCCTAGATTGACATGTATTAGGTTGATAAACCTGTATTAGAGGCTCAGACTTGTGACACCGGATCTTTATGGGCTATGTAGTAGTACTGTTATTTGAAATTCCGCAAATTTAACTCTTAGTTCAGACTTCTAATATGATGTTTTGGTAATTTAATGGTGTTAGCTAATAACAAACTGTTCAATGAAATGTGTTGAGGCTGTAAATTGGTCGAGCTTGCCTAGCAGTGTGTTGGACGCCATCACGATCGGGGTTAGGGTCGTGACAAGTTGGTATCAGAGCCTAGGTTACTTGGTCTCGCAAGTCATGAGCCGGTTTAGTAGAGTCTCATGGATCGGTACGGAGACGTCTGTGTTTATCCTCGAGAGGCTGCAAAACCTTTAGGAAAACTTCATATTCTTGAAATTCTTGTCGTGCGACCTTGTTGATCCGAGAACTAAACTTCTTTTATTTTGTTCTCTCATAGATAGTGAGGACGCGAGCTACCGGACAAGATGGATGACCACCAGTGCCACCCACTGAGGCCACCAGAGGTCGTGGATGTGGTCATGGCCGTGGTAGAGGCAGAGTAGCGAGGGTAGTACCTGTTGATCCACCAGCTGCCCCAGCTCCAGATCAGGCTCCACTAGCACCAGCTCAGGCACCAGTTGTGCCTATCGTGATCCCGGGTCTTCAAGAAGCCTTGGCACAGATCTTATCAGTTTGTATTGTCCTAGCTCAGGCAGTTTCAGGCTGCTTCGCAAGCTGGGGGAGGCAACCAGACCCCCGCTGCTCACACACCTGAGCAGGTAGTGCAGGGACTACAGATGCCGGAGGCACCTCCAGCTCAGCCGGTTGCACCAGCATAGGAGTTCAGGGTTCTAGTTATGCCGGAGGAAGAGCAGCATCGTCTTGAGAGGTTTGGTAGACTCCAGCCTCCAACATTCAGTGGTGCTGAGGGCGAGGATGCCCAAGGTTTTCTTGACAGGTGTCAGCGGATGCTCTATACAGTAGGGATTCTTAAGTCTAGTGGTGTGGCATTTACTACCTTTTAGTTTACCGAGGCTGCTTTTACTTGGTGGGAGTATTTTGAGAGGCCTAGCACCCCTTTCTTGGCAGCAGTTCTCCGCTCTCTTCCTGGAGAAGTATGTGCCGCAGTCCTGTAATGAAGAGCTGCGTAGGTAGCTTGAGTGGTTGACGTAGGGGGATATGACCGTGACCCAGTATGAGATGAGGTTTTCGTAGTTGGACCGTTATGCCATTTGGATGATTTCGACAGATCATGAGAGGATCAAGAGATTTGTGGATGGCCTTAACTACCATCTCTGTATTCTAATAACTAGAGAGAGAGAGTATTAGGTGCTACGTTCGAGGAGGTGGTCGATATCACTTGTGAGATTGAGACGGTTCATCGTAAAGAGCGAGAGAAAAGGAAGACCAAGAGGCCTCGAGGATTGGGTAGTTTCAGTAGTGCTCTATCGAGGGGCCAGTTTCAGCATGGTAGAGGTCGCTCTTTCAGGCCTACTCAGTCGGCTCGTCCAGAGTATCGTGGGGCATCTTTAGGCCGTGGTCATCAGGGGTCCAGTCTTCACTCAGTGCCCTCCCAACTTAGAGTTTATCTCATGCCCCATTAGCTAAGGGCTCTTCTGCGCCAAGTGCATCTACTAGTCACTCCGGTGTGAGGGGTTCCCTTCAGTCCCCATCTCCAGCACCGGGTAGTTGTTATGAGTGCGGAGAGTTTAGGCATATAAGGAGGCAGTGTCCTCGACTTTGCGGTGGTTAGCTTCAGCAGAGGGGTCAGCCCACGACTTCTGCTCTATTTACTTCATCACCCGCCCAGCCAGCTAGGGGTGGAGATCAGGCAGCCAGGGGTTGCCCTAGAGGGGGAGGTCGACCGGACGTAGACCAGGCTCATTTTTATGTTATTCCAGGCAGGACAGATGATATTGCTTCAGATGTTGTCATTACAGGTATTATTTCTGTCCGCCACAGAGATGCCTCCGTATTATTTGATCTCGGTTCCACTTATTCTTATGTATATTTATATTTTTCTCGTTATTTGAGTATGCCTGGGGAGTTCCTAGCTTTACCTGTTCATGTATCTAACCCGGTGGGCGATATTATTGTTGTGGACCGTGTGTACCGGTCATGTGTTGTGACTATTGGGGGTCTGGAGACCTGAGTTGATCTATTGCTATTGAGCATAGTGGACTTTGATGTTATTTTGGGCATGGATTAGTTATCTCCATGTCATGCTATTCTAGACTGTCATGCTAAGATAGTCACTTTGGCTATGTCGGGTGTACCACGGATCGAGTGGCGTGGTATGACTGATTATGTTCCGAGTAGAGTGTTATCTTTCTTGAAGGCCCAGCGGATGGTTGGGAAGGGTTGTCTATCATATATAGCTTTTGTGAGGGATGTTGGAGCTGAGACTCCTAGAATTGATTCTATTCCAGTTGTGAGGGATTTTCCCGATGTATTTTCTGCAGACCTGTCAGGCATGCCACCGGACAGGGATATTGATTTTGGTATTGACCTGGTGCCTGGCACTTAGCCCATTTCCATTCCGCCATATTGTATGACACCAGCGGAGTTGAAAGAATTGAAGGAGCAACTTCAGGAACTCCTAGATAAGGGGTTCATTCGGCCTAGTGTGTCACTTTGGGGTGTGCCGGTTTTGTTTGTGAAGAAGAAGGATGGCACAATGAGAATATGCATCGATTATAGGCAATTGAACAAGGTAAAAATTAAGAACAAGTATCCCCTGCCTCACATTGATGATTTATTTGACCAGCTTCAGGGAGCGAGGGTGTTCTCCAAGATTGATCTCCGTTCGGGTTATCACCAGTTGAAGATCAGGGATTCAGATATTCTTAAGACTGCTTTCAGGATTAGATATGGTCACTATGAGTTTCTCGTCATGTCTTTTGGTCTGACTAATGCCATAGTTGCGTTCATGCATTTGATAAACAGTGTATTTTGGCCTTATCTAGATTCGTTTGTTATTGTTTTCATTGATGACATTTTGGCGTACTTGCGTAGTCAGGAGGAGCACGCTGAGCATCTGCGAGTTGTATTGCAGAGATTGAGGGAGGAGAGGCTTTATGCAAAGTTCTCTGAGTGTGAGTTTTGGCTCGGTTCAGTGGCTTTCTTGGGACACGTGGTGTCCAGTGAGGGTATTCAGGTTAACCCAAAGAAGATAGAGGTGGTTCAGAGTTGGCCTAGACCCTCAGCCACAGAGATTCATAGCTTTCTTGGGTTGGCAAGCTATTATCTTCGTTTAGGGATTTTCATCCATTGCATCACCTTTGACCAAGTTAACTCAGAAGGGTGCTCCATTTGTATGGTCGGACGAGTGTGAAGAGAGCATTCAGAAGCCCAAAACAACTTTGACCACAACTCTAGTATTGGTTTTACCATCAGATTTGGGTTCATATACCGTATATTGTGATGCTTCAAGAGTTGGGATTGGTTGTGTATTGATACAGGAGGGTAGAGTTATTGCTTATGCTTGTCGTCAGTTGAACCCCCACAAGAAAAACTACCTTGTTCATGATTTGGAGTTGGCTACTATAGTTTATGCATTGAAGATTTGGAGGCATTACTTGTATGGTGTATCTTGTGAGGTATTCACTGATCATCGCAGCTTCAGCATTTGTTCAAGCAAAAGGATCTTAATTTGAGGCAGCGGAGATGGTTAGAGTTGCTTAAGGATTATGATATCACCATATTGTATCATCCGAGAAAGGCCAATGTAGTGGTCGATGCTTTAAGCTGAAAGGCAGAAAGTATGTGGAGTTTGGCATATATTCTAGTTGGAGAGAGACCCCTTACAGTTGATGTTCAGGCCTTGGCCAATCGGTTTATGAGATTAGATATTTCAGAGCCCAGTCGGGTGTTGGCTAGCATGGTTTCTCGGTCTTCTTTATATGATCGCATCAGAGAGCGCCAATATGATGATCCGCATTTGCTAGTCCTTAAGGACATAGTTCAGCATGATGATGCCAGAGATGTGACCATTGGTGATGATGGAGTGCTGAGGATACAGGTCCGGATTTACGTGCCCAATGTGGATGGGCTTCGGGAGTTGATACTAGATGAGGCCCATAGCTCATAATATTCTATTCATCCAAGTGTCGCGAAGATGTATCAGGATCTTAGACAGTATTATTGGTGGCGGGGAATGAAGAAAGATATTGTGGGCTTTGTAGCTCGGTGTCTCAATTGTCAGTAGGTGAAATACGAGCATCAGATATCGGGTGCCTTGCTTCAGTAGATGGATATTCCCAAGTGGAAGTAGGAGAGGATCACTATAGACTTTGTTGTTGGACTTTCTCAGACATCGAAGAAAGTTGATACTATTTGAGTGATTGTGGATCGGCTGACCAAGTCCGTGCACTTCATTCTTGTGTGTACTATCTATTCTTCAAAGCGGCTGGCAGGGATTTATATCCGGGAGATTGTTCGGTTTTATGGTGTTCCGGTTTCCATCATTTCAGATAGAGGTACTCAGTTTACTTTGCAGTTTTAAAGAGTCGTGCAGAGAGAGTTGGGTACTCGGGTGGAGTTGAACACAGCATTTCAGCCTAGACGGACGGGTAGTCCGAGCGAACTATTCATATAATGAAGGACATGTTGGGTGCCTGCGTTATTGATTTCGGAGGTTCATGGGATGAGTTTTTTCCTCTTACAAAGTTTTCCTACAACAACAGCTATCAGTCCAGCATTTAGATGACATCGTATGAGGCTTTGTATGGGAGACGGTGTAGATCTCCAGTTGGTTGGTTTGAGCCCAGCGAGGCTAGGCTATTGGGGACAGATTTGGTTCAGGATGCCTTAGAGAAGGTGAAGGTGATTCCGGAGAGACTTCGTACGGTGCAGTCACATCAGAAGAGTTATGTGGACCAGAAGGTTCGATATGTATCCTACATGGTTGGTGAGAAGGTCTTGCTGAAGGTTTCGCCCATGAAGGGTGTTATGAGATTTGGAAAAAAAAGAAAAGTTGAGTCTGTGGTTCAATGGATCTTTTGAGGTACTTAGGAGGATTGGAAAGGTGGCTTATATGCTTGCTTTGCCACCCAGCTTATCGACTGTGCATCCGGTATTTCATGTTTCTATGCTCCGGAAGTATGTTAAGGATCAGTCTCATGTTTTGATCTTCAGCACGGTTCAGTTGGATGATGATTTTGACCTATGATGTAGAGCCAGTGGCTATTTTGGGTCGTCAAGTTCGAAAGTTGAGATCAAAGGATATAGCTTCAGTGAAGGTGCATTGGAGAGGTCGGCCAGTGGAGGAGGCTACCTAGGAGACCGAGGGAGATGCGGAGCAGATATCCTTGCCTGTTTGAGGGTTAAGGTATGTTTCTTGACTCGCTCGAGGACGAGCGTTTGTTTAAGTTGGGGAGGATGTGACGACCCGAATCGTCGTCTCATGAGTCACCACCCCATTTCCCCTATTTTTTGCCTCTTTATGCTTCATTATCCGTGTCTTATGTGATCGAGTTGGTTTGGAGTGATTTTGATAAGAAATGAGACACTTAGTCTCTTTTAAGAAGGCTTAAGTTGGAAAAGTCAATTGGATGTTGACTTATGAGTTAGAGGGCTCGGATGTTAATTCCGATGAATCGGTTATCTTCGAGGGATGATTTGTGACTTAGGAGTGTGATCGGAAGAGGTTTTGGAGGTCCGGTGTAGAATTAGGCTGGAATTGGCGAAGTTAGTATTTTAGCAATTTTCGGTTGATAGATGAGATTTTGATCCGAGGGTCGGAATGAAATTCTGAGAGTTTTTGTAGCTTCGTTAAGTGATTTGGGATGTTTTTGTAATATTTTAGGTCATTTGGAGGTGGTTTGGTTGGGTTTTTGATCAAAAATGTATTTCGGAAGTTTTTGGAAAACTTAGGCTTGAATTCGATGTGAATTGATGGTTTTGGTGTTGTTTGAGGTGTTTTGATGATTAGAACAAGTTTGAATATTGTCTTAGGATGTGTTGGTACTTTTGTTTGAGGTCCTGGGGGACTCAGGATAATTTCGGATGGCTAACGTGAAGTTTTGGACTTGCACAAGTTGCAGATTCTGCTGTTGCTGGTGTTTTTGCACCTACGGTTTGGGAATCGCAGGTGCGGTATCACAGATACGGGAATGTGGGTCACAGAAGCGGAGAGGCTGTAGAAGGCTTCGAACCACAGATGCGGAAAAAGGGGCCGCATCTGCGGAGGCGCGGATGCGGCTATTGGACAGCATATGCGATTAGGTGGGACTTAAGTGATTTCCGCAGATGCGGAGCTTTGATCGCAGAAGCGGTACCGCAAAAGCGGGTAATTGACCGCAGATGCGGTTATGACTTGGCAGAAGGTATATATGGTCCTTCTTCGCGATTTTTGAAGGGTTTATTCATTTTTAACTTCGGACTTAGAGTTTTTGGGCGATTTTGAAGAGAGATTTCAAGGGAACTTCGATAAGGTAAGGATTTTGGACCTAAAACACAATTCTATGGTGATATTTCATGAATTAGGATTGAAAATTTAAGGAATTTATGGACTAAAAATGGAGGTTTAGGGCTTGAGTTTAAGAGAGCTAAAATTAAGGATTTGAGGGGTCAATTGAACTCCGATTCTTGTGTTTTTGATATGTATGAACTAGTGGGGAGATAAGGAACCCGTTGATGTGAAAATTTTTGAGTTTCGAGAAGTGGGCCCAGGGCTCGGGTTTTTGCTAATTTCGGGATTTTTGATATTTTTCGATTGTTTTCACTTGGGTTTTATTCCCTTAGCCTATTGTGATGTATTCGTTGTAGTTTTGGTCAGATTCAAAGCGCTAGGAGGCCGATTTGAGAGGCAAGGGCATAGCGAGCTAGAGCTTTAGCTGGTTCGAGGTGAGTAATGAATGTAAATGATGACCTGAGGGTTTGAAACCCCGAATTTGCATATCGTAGTGCTATATTGAGGTGAGACACGCGATCGATGATGAGCGTGGGGTCGTATACTATTGGGGATTGTGACTTGGTCCATCCCGAGTGATGTTTTTACCGCGTATTTGATTGAAGCCTATTTGTTATCATCATTGTTTGGACTGATGTCATATTTAGGCTGCGTGCCAACTATTTGAACCCCTTCGGGGAGTTTTTATCACTATATCCTCACTTTATGGATTTACTACTTGAACTCGTACTGTTTTCTACTATTTTACAACTCAGCCATCTTTACTCGGTTTTTCAAACTAAAAGATATATTAAATGATGTTTTGCGCTAAGAACTACTATTTTATTATTGCTTGAGGGGCTTATGTGCATTTCTGGACTGAGTAAGGGATCGGGCAGCGCGCCGCAACGGTATTATATTGATATTGATATAAGGTCGAGGGCCTAGTTGATGCCACGAGATGGCTTGATATTGCACTTGGGCCGTAAGGGACCCCTCCCAGAGTCTACACACCCCCAGTGAGTGCCGTCGACGATAAATAAATGGATCGGGCTACACGCCGCAGCGGGTACTATAGGGTACCGTTCTATGTGTTGCATTCCTTTACTTGGCTGTCATTTATCTGCTTATCTGTTGTAATATTTCCATATATTGATTTCATTGGTTTATCGCTTTCATATTATGGTTTATCGCTTTCATATTACTTGTTTTAAATGGATGAATTATAGATTACTCTGTGCTTTTCTATGATTTCTTATTCTTAGCCATTATTTATGTTTATTACTCACTGAGTCAAAGTACTCACATTACTCCCTGCACCTTGCGTGCAGATCCAGGTGCATCTGAGGCTGAGTGAGGATCTTCTGTTGAGCAGCGCATATCCGCGAGCATCGAGGTAGCTGCATAGCGACCGCAGCCCTGATCTCTCCCTTCTATCCTTTGTTTTTATTTCATATTCCCTAGATTGGCATGTATTAGGTTGATAAACTTGTATTAGAGGCTCAGACTTGTGACACCGGATCTTTATGGGCTATATAGTAGTATTGTTATTTGAAATTCCGCAAATTTAACTCTTAGTTCAGACTTCTAATATGATGTTTTGGTAATTCAATGGTGTTAGCTAATAACGAACTATTCAATGAAATATGTTGAGGTTGTTAATTGGTTGGGCTTGCCTAGTAGTGTGTTGGGCGCCATCACGACCGGGGTTGGGGTCGTGACAGTTAGAGGTTGCATGTTATCAAATGCCTTATGGTTTAAGACGTTTATTTGCTACAATATTAGTATACTGCAGCCCAGACAATCCAAGAGAACTATGGGAACAATTTGAATACTCAATGTCCGAAGATTTTAAAATCCTAGCCAATATAACAGCAAAAGATATCCACCTCGTTGTTCTGAATCACATTAATGATATACTACATTCTATGGGTCGTGATATTAATGAGTTCAATATTGTTTTAGAAAATATTACATCTTCGAAAATGGCAAATGAAGCGAAGGAACCATATTTCGAAAGAAACATCATTGTGAGTAACGAAGATTTGTTGTTACATAGAAAACTAAATACATAACAGAAAATAGCATATGACATAATCTTGTAAAGAGAATTTGCCAATGAATTGGGAGAATTTTTCATTAATGGTCCTGGAGGAAGTGGTAAGACGTTTTTATATTGTGCCATATTTGTAAAGGATTTGTAGCATTAGCAATATGTGGCGACCCAAAGGGTCATCACCGTATTTTTCCCTTTTTTCGTGCTTCCGAGGCCTTGAAAACCTCATTTATAGTTGCCTCGATTTGCGTGCGCAGTCCGGGCGCGAAGCCGGAAAGTTTTTATGTTAAAATATGTGAATTCTGTAAAACATTTGAAGAATTATGATATTAATAATGATATAGTTGACTTTGGTCAATATTTTGGGTAAACGGACCCGGACCAGTGATGTGATGGTCCCCGGAGGTCCGTAGAAAAATATGGGACTCGAACATGTGTCCGGAGTCGAAATCCGAGGTCTAGAACCCCAGTAAAAGAATTTTTCTGTTAATTATTTTCTGAAATTATTAAGGAAAAATAGAAATAAAAATGAGCTTGAAAATATAGGTATCGGGCTCGTATTTTGGTTCCGACGCCCGGTACAGGTCTTAAATATGCGTAAAGCACTTTTTGTGAAATTTGGTCGAAATAGGACGTCCTTTGACGTGTTTCGGACCTAAATAGCTAAAGTTGGAAGTTATGACCTTTTAAATGAAAATTTTGAGTTTTGGGGTTTGATTCTTTGATTTTTATGTTATTTTGGTGATTCGATCGCTCGAGCAAGTTCGTAGGATGTTATTGAGTTAGTGTGTGTGTTTGGTTGGGAGCCCCGAGGGTTCGGGAGTGATTTCGGGGTTGGTTCGGGATGTTTTTGCACTTGAAAATGCATCAGAAAATCTGGTATGTTGCAGTCATCTTTTTCCTCTTCGCGCACGCTGCACTCGGCTCGCGTTCGCATAGCCCAATTTCTTTTACCCTTCGTGTTCGCGTCCTCCTGGTCGCATTCGCATAGATCCGCCAGGTCCTCCTTTGCGTTCGCGTCCAAGGCCACGCGATCGCATAGTTTCACCATCCCTCTTCATCGCGTTCGCGGATAGCATCCCGCGTTCGCGGATAGCATCCCGCGTTCGCGTAAAGCAACCCCAGGACCCCCCCTGCCTTCCTTCTTCGTGTTCGTATAGTCTCGATCGTGAACGCGATAGCTCCCAGACTTCCTTCATCGCGAACACGACCCAGGTGTCGCGAACGCGTAGAACAAATTGCTCCAGTGAATTAAATTAAAACCAGAACAGTCCACTTCGTGAATTTCACACTTTTCTCACACGGACCTTCCTTCTTCACCCTCCATTGACGAGTTCCAAGCTTCCCTTCCTCTATAACTCTTTGGGTAAGTAATCTTAACTTCATTTCCTCATTATTTCTTCATCTAATTACTTATTTCCAAGCCTAAAATCATGAAATCAATGTAGAAAGTAGGGTTTTTGGGTAGAGTAAGGTTTTTGGGATTTTGGGCGATTCAACTCCAATTTTGGGTCGAATCTTAAAGCAAATTATATATTTGAACTCGTGGGGTTATGGGTGATTGGAATTTGGTCTGAGCCTCGAGTTTGGACCATGTGGCCGCGGTGTCGGATTTTGCTATTTTTGGAAGAATGATGGGAATTCTATTTCTAGACTAGGAGATTATGTTTTTGAGCTCTTATTGATACTATTGAATCGAATTATGGCTAGATATCATTGTTTCGGAGTTAGATTTAGAGGAAAGGCGGTGTTAGAGGCTTGATTTCTATTTTCGGACCGAGGTAAGTGTTTGATCTAACTTTGGCTTGAGGGAATAGGATTAGAGTGTTTGATTGCTATTTGCTAAATGATCGAGTACGGTGTATAGGCATGGTGACGAGTATCTATACACCGGTGTCTAGCATGACCGTGAGTCGTAAATGCTTTTAAATTCAAAAGATATGACACAACTGTCTTGTTAAATTAATAACTTCCATGTAAAGTGTTGGATAAGAACGAAATGAACTAAAGAGTTTGTGAAGCAATGATTCCCTTGCCGGGACGAGTAGACTGTTACAATTGAATTCTCCTTTGCTGGGATAGTTGGGGCTGTTAGTTGTACCCTTGCCGGGTTTAACTGTTATGTTGATGTTTTTCCCTAATGGGACCTCCTTTGGAAATATTAATAGTGTTATTATTATAATATGGGATCGTGTGACACGCTGACCACTTATGAATTATAATATGGGATCGTGTGGCACGTCGACCACTTATGAATTATAATATGGGATCGTGTGGCATGCCGACCACTCATGAATTATAATATGGGATCGTGTGGCACGCCGACCACTCATGAATTATAATATGGGATCGTGTGGTACGCCGACCACATATGAATTATAATATGGGATCGTGTGGCACGCCGACCACTTATGAATTATAATATGGGATCGTGTGGCACGCCGACCACTTATGAATTATAATATGGGATCGTGTGGCACGCCGACCACTTTTGCACTGATAAATGGGATCGTGTGGTGCGTCGTCCACTTAGACTTATATATTTATACGAGCTATAGCATTGAGATGGTTATATTGTTATATCTGTTGATTTGTTCTTTATATCTCCCCGAGCATGTCCCTTTCCCCCTTTGTTACTGGTATTTCCTTGTCGTTATTTCCATTATTGTACATATATATAGATATCTGCACAGGTTGATTTCGGTAGGTGCTGTCTAGCCTCGTCACTACCTCGCCGGGGTTAGGCCAGGCACTTACCAGCACATGGGTTTGGTTGTGCTGATGCTACACTCTGTGCCTTTTTGTGCACGGATCAGGACGCAGCTTACGGACCGCAGTAGGATTTTCTGGGAGTTATCTTCAGTCCAGGGACTCTCGAGGTAGCCTAGCTAGCGTTCGCAGGCCGAAATCCCTTTCTTTACTTTTATTTGTTCATCTTGTATTAGGAAAACACTATGTATTTTCTTTTTCCAGACTTATTTGTAGTATTCTGTAGTAGTCCGTGAGTAGTGACACCAGGTACTGGGTAGAAGTGAATTTTGAAAACTTCTGCATTTTTCCGTTTGCAGTTATTTAAGTTTTTATAAGTCTTCCGCATTTGATTATCATTTCAGTTTGTTATAATTGTTTAAAAGAAAACAGTAGAAATGTTGGATGGAATGGCTTGCCTAGCTCCGACAGTAGGCGCCATCACGACTCTCGATGGTGGGAAATCCGGGTCGTGACAAGTTGGTATCAGAGCACTAGGTTACTTAGGTCTCACAACTCACGGACAAGCTCGGTAGAGTCTGAGGGATAGGTACGGAGATGTCTGTATTTATCCCCAAGAGGCAACAGAGTTAGGAAAAATTTCACTTTGTTCATTCTTGTCGTGCGATTTTGTTTCTCAAATACTGATTGTCGTTCTACTCTGCTCTTTCGCAGATGGCCAGAACACGTGCTTCCTCTTCTACCTCGCAGCAGCCCGAGCCCCCAACAGTAGCTCCTATTAAGGGTAGAGGTCGAGGCCAAGGCCGTGCCAGAGGCCGAGGCTGGGGCAGAGCTCAGCCCTGAGCAGCAGTCCCAGAGGTGGAGCCTCATGTTGACTACGATGAGGAGGTTCCGGCACCAGTAGCTCCAGTGGGCCCAGCTCAGGTCCCAGAGGGTTTCATAGCCACTCCAGTACTCTAGGACGCCTTTGTCCGACTGGTAGGCTTTATGGAGAGTGTTTCTAGAGCGGGTTTGCTTCCCACGGCACCGGCCACATATCAGGCTGTGGGAGGAGTTCAGACCCCCGCTACGCGTACTCCGGAGCAGGTAGCTCCTCAGCCTCATGTCCAGTGGTTCAGCCAGCTGTGGCAGCCCAGCTGGGTATTCCAGCTCAGACCAGTGATGGTGCGGTGATGTCCGCGGATGCTTTGTGGAGGCTTGATAGGTTCACCAAGCTCTTCACCACCACCTTCAGCGGCACTTCTACAGAGGACCCCCAGGACTTCTTATTCAGCTGCCATGAGGTTCTCAGGACTATGGGTATTGTGGAGACCAATGGGGTCGACTTCATCACTTTTCGGCTTGCAGGATCCGCCAAGACTTGGTGGAGGGACTATTGTTTATCTAGACCAGCAGGTTTGCCATTATTGACTTGGGATCAGTTTGCAGAGTTGTTCTTGGAAAAGTTTCTCTCGGTGACTAAGCGAGATGCTCTAGCAGGCAGTTTGAGCGTCTTCATCATGGTACTATGACAGTCACGCAGTATGAGACTCGATTTATTGACTTGGCATGCCATGCTATTGTTATACTTCCCGCTGAGAGGGAGAGGGTGCAGAGATTCATAGATGGGTTGATCCAGCCGATTCGGCTTCAGATGGCCATGGGGGACGGTAGTGATATGTCTTTTCAGGATGCGGCCAATGCGGCCCGCAGGACAGAGATGGCACTTGCACGAGGAGGTAGTCAGGGGTCAGACAAGAGACCTTGTCATTCTGGTAGGTTCAGTGGTACCTCATCTGTAGGTAGGGATTCATATGGTAGGGGCCACCCTCAGAGGCCCTTTCAGTCCGCACTTCAGGTTTCACATGGTACTACAGGTGGCCATGGTTCCCAGCCACAGTATTCTGACCAGCAGCTTTCTAGCTCACCATCATCACCTATCAGCGCATCACCACTCCATTATTCTCAGCAGTCGAGGGCTTGTTACACATGTGGCGACACGATACATATTGCCAAGTATTGCCCTTGAGCATCTGACATCTCTCAGCACCAGGGTCCTCGCCCCATGATTCAGGCAGCAGGTGATCCTCAGGCCGCCCAGCCAGCTAGAGGCAGGGGTAGGGATCATAGAGGTGGAGGTAGGGACCGTAGAGATGGAGCTCGGACCGGCAGAGGCAGAGGTTAGCCAGTAGTTGATCGTCCTAGAGATGCTATTCAGGGAGGTAGGACCCAGCCCCGTTGTTATGCTTTGCCAGCCAGGCCAGAGGCCGAGTCATCAGATGCTGTGATTACAGATACTATTTTGGTTTGTGACAGGGATGCTTCAGTGCTATTTGACCCTGGGTCCACGTATTCATATGTGTCATCTTATTTTGCTCCCTATTTGGCTATGCCTAGTGATGCCTTGGGTATTCCTGTATATGTATCCACGCCAGTGGGTGATTCTATAGTGGTCGACAGAGTTCATCGTTCCTGTGTAGTAGTATTTGAGGGTCTTGAGACCCGTGTTGATCTATTGCTTCTAGACATGATTGATTTCGATGTTATATTGGGGATGGATTGGTTGTCCCCGTATCACGCGGTCTTGGATTGTCACGCCAAGACCTTAACCTTGGCTTTACCGGACTTGCCCCGATTGGTGGAGAGGGACCCCAGGACATGCCACCCGCAGTGTTATTTCATATGTTAAGGCTCGACACATGGTCGAGAAAGGGTGTTTAGCTTATTTGGCATATGTTCATGATTCCAGCACAGAGGTTCCTTCTATTGACTCAGTTCCTATTGTTCGGGAGTTCTCAGAGGTTTTCCCTCCAGACCTGTCGGGTATGCCGCCCGACAGGGATATTGATTTTTGTATTGATCTGGCTCCAGGCACGCAGCCTATTTCTATCTTGCCGTATCGCATGGCCCCGCCAGAGCTGAAAGAGTTAAAGGATCAGTTGCAAGATTTGCTTGAGAAGGGTTTCATCAGGCCCAGTGTTTCTCCTTGGGGTGCGCCAGTTCTATTTGTGAAGAAAAAGGATGGATTGATGTGGATGTGTATTGATTACCGGCAATTGAACAAAGTGACGATAAAGAACAAGTATCCACTGCCGAGAATTGATGATTTGTTTGACCAGCTTCAGGGAGCAAAGGTATTTTCAAAAATAGACTTGAGATCAAGCTACCATCAGCTGAGGATTAGGGCGTCTGATGTCCCTAAGACAGCTTTTCGAACTCGATATGGGCATTATGAGTTTTTGGTCATGTCATTTGGGTTGACCAATGCCCCAGCAACATTTATGGAGTTGATGAACCGAGTGTTCAAGCCTTATTTAGACTTGTTCGTGATAGTCTTCATTGATGATATTCTTGTATACTCCCGCAGTCAGGAGGAGCATGAGCAGCACCTCAGAGTGGTTCTTCAGACTCTGAAGGATAGTCAATTGTACGCCAAGTTCTCGAAGTGCGAGTTTTGGTTGAGTTCTGTTGCATTCCTAGGTCACGTTGTTTCAGCAGAGGGTATTCAGGTGGACCCGAAGAAGTTTGAGGCAGTCAAGAATTGGCCTCGACCAGCGTCAGCTACTGAGATTCGGAGTTTCTTAGGATTAGCAGGATATTATAGTCGGTTCGTGGAGGGGTTTTCACTTATAGCAGCCCCGATGACCAGGTTGACCCAGAAGGGTGCTCAGTTCAGGTGGTCAGACGAGTGCAAGGAGAGCTTTCAGAAGCTCAAGACAGCTCTGACTACGACACCGATATTAGTTTTGCCCTCAGGTTCAGGGCCTTATACAGTTTATTATGATGCTTCTCGTATTGGGCTTGGCGCAGTTTTGATGCAGGATGGCAGGGTCATTGCTTATGATTCGAGGCAGTTGAAGATTCACGAGAAGAACTACCCAGTCCATGATCTAGAGTTGGCAGCCATTGT
>MU717819.1:77399-121217 GCA_026770625.1 Nicotiana glauca
ATTGTTTCGGAGTTGGATTCTAGAGGAAAGGCGGTGTTAGAGGCTTGATTGTTATTTTCGGACCGACGTAAGTGTTTGATCTAACTTTGGCTTGAGGGAATAGGATTAGAGTGTTTGATTGCTATTTGCTAAATGATCGAGTACGGTGTATAGGTATGGTGACGAGTATCTATACACCGGTGTCTAGCATGACCGTGAGTCGTAAATGCTTTTAAATTCGAAAGATATGACACAACTGTCTTGTTAAATTGATAACTTCCATGTAAAGTGTTGGATAAGAACGAAATGAGCTAAAGAGTTTGTGAAGCAATGATTCCCTTGCCGAGACGAGTAGACTGTTACAATTGAATTCTCCTTTGCCGGGATAGTTGGGGTTGTTAGCTGTACCCTTGTCGGGTTTAACTATTATGTTGATGTTTTTCCTTAATCGGACCTTCTTTGGAAAGATTATTAGTGTTATTCATTATAATATGGGATCGTGTGGCACGCCGACCACTTATGAATTATAATATGGGATCGTGTGGCACGCTGACCACTTATGCACTGATAAATAGGATCGTGTGGCGCGCAGTCCACTTAGACTTATATATTTATATGAGCTATAGCATTGAGATGGTTACATTGTTATATCTGTTGATTTGTTTTTTACTGTATCTCCCCGAGCGTGTCCCTTTCCCCCTTTGTTACTGGTATTTCCTTGTCGTTATTTCCATTGTTGTACATATATATAGATATCTGCACAGGTTGATTTCGGTAGGTCCTGTCTAGCCTCGTCACTACTTCGCCGGGGTTAGGCCAGGCACTTACCAGCACATGGGGTCGGTTGTGCTGATGCTACACTCTGTGCCTTTTTGTGCACAGATCAGGATGCAGCTTACGGACCGCAGCGGTAGGATTTTCTGGGAGTTATCTTCAGTCCAGGGACTCTCGAGGTAGCCTAGCTGGCATTCGCAGGCCGAAGTCCCTTTCTTTACTTTTGTTTGTTCATCTTGTATTAGGCAAACACTATGTATTTTCTTTTTCCAGACTTCTTTGTAGTATTCTGTAGTAGTCCGTGAGTAGTAACACCGTGTACTAGGTAGAAGTGAATTTTGAAAACTTTCGCATTTTTCTGTTTGTAGTTATTTAAGTATTTATAGGTCTTCCACATTTGATTATCATTTCAGTTTGTTATAATTGTTTAAAAGAAAATAGTAGAAATGTTGGATGGAATGGCTTGCCTAGCTTCGACAGTAGGCGCCATCACAACTCTCGATGGTGGAAAATCCGGGTCGTGACACAATAGCAACTTCTGGAGTTGCAGCTTTGATCCTTCCAGGAGGACGAACAATTCATTCACGTTTTAAATTTTCGATTAATATCGATGAAAAATTTTCTTGCAATATTAGCAAGCAAAGCTCACTGGCATCTTTGATTCGTAATGCAAAATTGATTGTGTGGGATGAAATATCAATGGCCAAAAAGAACATGATTGAAGCTTTAGATTCTCTCTTGAAAGATATAATGAACACAAATGTGCTTTTCGGCAGAAAAGTTATTGTGTTTGGATGAGATTTTAGACAAACTCTTTCTGTGGTTCGAAGTGGAAAAAAAGGAAGATTTCATTCGGGAAAGCATATCGAACTCCGAAATATGGAATGAACTTGAAAAACTACGACTATCAGAGAATATGCGTGCCAAAACTGATCCCTCTTTTTGTGAATATTTGATGCGAATTGGAAATGGAAAAGAAAAAACAAACATTGATAATAAAATAAAAATTTCGAGGTCTTTCATTGTTCCTTATATTACTGAAAAAGAATCTTTGGATCTTTTATTCAACATAATATATCCTAATTTGCACATGTCTCTTCACAGTTCTTCTTTTTTAACTTCGCGCGTTATTTTGACAACAAAAAATGACTTTGTTGATGAAATAAATGAGAGACTTATAGCTCAATTCCCCTAAAGAAGCTAAAATATTTATTGCAATGGATGAAACTGTTGAACCAAATGATCAGAGTCAATTTGAGAATTTTTTACATTTATTGAACCCTGCTGGTTTGCCTCCTTACAAATTAATCTTGAAGAAAAATTGTCATGTTATGTTGCTGCGAAATTTAAATCCTTCTGAAGGTTTATGAAACGGTACATGACTGATATGTTGTGATTTTAAGAGTCGTGTTATAAGCGCTAAAATTGCGAGTGATGATTTTAAAGATACACATGTATTTATTTCCAGAATACCATTATTATATTCATATGATGAGAAGTTACCAAACCCCTTAAAGAACTCAATTTCCAATACGCCTGTGTTTTGCAATGACGATAAATAAAGCGCAAGGGCAAACATTAAATTATGTTGGTATTTATTTGCGTGAGCCAGTATTTTCTCATGGCCAGCTATATGTTGGCTTTATCCAGAGCAAAGAGTTCAAGTTGTATTAAAATATTAATCCGACCACCTACCATAGATAACAATGATGACCATTCTACATATAACATAGTGTATAACGAAATCATTCAAAAAGCACTTCTATAAGTCTGTAGCTTTCTTCTTTATACTCCTGGTAGTCTTCTATTCATTATTTCAATAATTTTCTTGAGACTTGAGATAATTTCTCTTCAATTTAGTATGTGCTAAATAAGAGTTGGCTTGTGTATCTCCAAATCCTTCCTAAACTTTTACTCATCTGATATTGTTTTTTTGATGCACAATATACAAATCAAAATATTTACATTGTGAACTTTCCAAGACCAATGAGTCAAAGCATTCATCTTTACAAATCTATATATACAAAAGCTACTTGCATATTTATGTGATTTTTTTTCAACTCTGTGAAGCTGACCTGGCTGACATTTATATCAGGAAAAATTAATGTTTTTAACTCCGCCTGTATTCAAATTATATTGTAACACAGCCGGTCTTAAGTCCGGACAAAGGAGGAGGGTCTATTGTCTATTGGTAATAATAGTTGTATTTTATTTCTTCAATTGAATGTACTTACTGATTTCCTCTTATAAATTTTTATACATCACCATTCAATATGTTGGCGGAAAAAAATCTATTGTTCGTTTAAGAACGAAATGAGAAATAAGTTAAAAAATTATTCATCTTCTATTTTGATGTCTTTATGTTCCTTTACTGCTTACTAACACGTATAATTTGTATGTAGATATTTTAAAGAGATCTTCTAAAGTAAAATATTTTCACAAGTTGGTACTAAAAGGTACTGTCACACTAACCAAATTTTGATATAGTAATTTGTAGGCAATAATTTATGTTAAAGGAAAAAAATATTTATGTATAGCAATAATTTTTTTCTTTTTGGGTTAGAGGTTTAAAGAAAAGATTAATATTGTGATGTCTGCTTCTTGATTTGGATGGTTCCAAAAAAGAGAAAGAAAAAGTTGTTAACTTCTAAAAAGATTAACCATGTTAGACATTATTAATATATTGAAATTTATGGTAAAGGAAAAAACTAACTTTTTCTCCATTTATGGATAATAAGAAATGAATTTTCTTGGTTTGGTGTTTAGCGCGAGGATAGATTTATCCATTTTATATCATTTTTATTTGAATGATAAAAAGAACAAAACGGAAATAGTTTACTTTTCATTTATGCATGGCTGTTCACATGAATAACTGCTTTTCTATATCCTTGTATATTTGATTTTTAGTTTTTTCATGTATGTATATTGCATTATATGTTTATTCTTTTATTTTGGTAAAAATAAAGTTTTATTCCCTTCTTTATGAACAAAATTCATAAAAATATATCAGTAACTCCACAACATGGCAGTCTCATTTCTGTCATATGATATCAAACTTATCAAAAGTAAGAAGGATGTTTTTATGTGATGTTACATACGTTTGAAGATGATGTTGGAGTTGTGGATGTTGACTCTACTTCTGCTTGCTTTTCTCAATTAAGTCATTTATCCTTAACCTATGAACTCATATATTCACTTAAGTGTGAATTGCTTGGTTATTCTCAGCTGAAAAATGTGATTATATTGGAACTTGGCTGGAAAGTGATTACTATCAATAAAAATTTTCTTTTTTGCTTCTGTGAAAACTAAACTTGTCAGGCTATAGCTTCATGGACAGGAAAATCAGCAGCATATATGCTTTGATCCTTAATGTCTTTCTTTACTTCATTGTTATTGTAATTACTTCTTGGGCTGTCAATCATACCATAGTAAGTATTGCTATTTTTCCTATTCAATTTGATTAAGGCAATAATTCAACTTTTCAGGCTAAATTTATTAAAGCTGAGAAGAATGTGAAAGAGTTGAGCAGCTGAAAGAGCGACTTTCGCTGAAAATGATATGAAACGTGACATGTCCAAGCTTCAATGCTTATTTTCTTCATTAATATACTCAAAGCGTAAGACTCCCTGTAGCAGCATTTTCATATTACAAGTTATATGAACACTTTTTGGTTACACGGATAAATTCTCAAGTGTGTTTTCTTGTTTTGTTTATTCTTCACGGGTTACTTCACTTGAAGATATATATTTTTCAAATTTTATGGGTATCGCATCAATAATACCTTATTGTAATTGCTACTTATGGTTAACTGGATAGCAATAATATTATAGATTCTTTTTATGTCCTCTTTTGCGGATATTGTACTATCCTACAAAATAGCCGAATTTCTTATTTGCAGATGGAACACTATTCCATTGGTAGCAGAACACTTACATAAAAAACAAACATAATGCTTAATATGTTGTGCCCGTGCGATAGCACGGGCAATTTTCATCTAGTGTATATATATATTGTCCTAAGTTCGAAAGTGTATCCTTAGTGTATATTGAGCCTATCTCGAGTGTACTTGTGTATCTAAAGTGTATATTTAGTATATCCAAAGTGTATTTTGTATCATGAATGTATAATCTTCCTAAACAATGTATCAAAATTGTATGCACATGTGTTTGTCTAATATGTAAACATAGTGTATATAAATTACATACACATTTTATATGTTTAATATGTGCCCCGTGTATTTAGAGTGTATCATGTATTTTGAAATGTATTCCATGTATCATTAGTGTATTTTCGAGTGCCTTTGTGTAGTCAAAATGTATAATGACAGTGTATTTTGTATAGTTAAATCTATTTTTATAGTGATAATTTTTTTTGTATATATTTTGTATAGTAACATCTATTTTATATATTTTTTTGTATAGTGATAGTCTTTTTTGTATATATTTTGTATAGTGACATCTATTTTTTATATAGTGACAGTCTATTTAGTATATAAATTGTATAATGAAAATTTTGTTTTGTATATTTTTTTAATAGTGACAGTCTATTTGTATATTTGTTTTGTATAGTGAGAGTCTTTTTTTGTATAGTGGGAGCATAAGTAGTAATGATCACTTAATTTTGTTATAAAGTATAAACTGCATCACTAGAACAATAAGTAGGGTATTTTTGCTAACTCCATTGTTATATTTGCTATGAGACTTTAATATATACCAAAATAAAGGATGTTAACACAAGGCTTGTTCTGAACTAGCTGACATTGTCAATATTCCTTTTCCAATCAAAAACATATTGCTCTCTTTGTGACCCTATAGATATAGCATACTCGTCGACTCTATCCTACCATATGCACACTTAATAATAGAAAATCATTCTCGACCTTCTGGCCGTTCTAGATCTGTTTTTCCTCCCTCCCCCCCCCATTTGACAAATGCATCAATACATTTATTCTGAAATTAGGACTTTTACAATGGTGCACTTCAACAATTCCATGTATTTACTTAAAGAAGTCCGAGATGGATCAAGTGACACTGATTACTCCCTATTCTTAGACTTGATGGTATATTTTGCTGCATACCTAATTGTATTAGATTGATTTCCTTCTATTTATGTGCAAAATGTGGATCCACATCTCAATTTCATCATGATGAGGGTATCTTCTCATTACTTGCGTACCTTTTCTAAGTTTTTCACCCATTTGTATCCCAGTTTTTTATGCATTAGTTATAGATTTTTTTTATCTGCAACTACTTAAGTAAATGATTCTGTGTTTTCGAACCTAAAAAGTTCACATGAAAACAGAAAAAGTAGCAGATTTACTTTGAATTTCTCTAAGTAGGTGATAGAGTAAGGTGGTATAGACTAAAGTAGGTTACGAAGTTGAAAAGTTTGAAATTTGAAGGTGGAAGAGTGGCAGTGGTTTTGGGCTAGCCCTTCTAATTGATTTTGGGCTATTAAATGTATGGTTTATTTTGTGGGAGAATGATAATTACCCACAAAAATAAAACTATTTACCCATGTCGACCCATTTATTTTTTTACCCATAAACAAATTACATTTCCTACCCATAGTAGTGTCTATGAAAAATTTTCTCATTTTTCTCCAATTCTTTTTTATTTCTACGTTTCTTTTCCTTTTTTTCATTTTTCTTTCTTTTCTCTTTTTTCTTTTTTCTCGTTTTCTTCTTATTTTTTTATTTTTTCCTTTTCTAAATTCATTTTACTTCTTTTTTGTTATATTCTTTTCACTTCATAATCTAATTTTTGTTCACCTTTTTTTAATTAACTAGTATAATATACCTTTTTTCTTTTTTCTCATTTTTTAAATTTAATTACTAAATTAAAATAATATCAGTTGTCACTTGATCTAATTCACTGAATATTACACTGACTGCTACTGAGCACCATAAATTACATAATCAGATTCTAAGAATCAACACGTGATTGCCACGTAATAAATTATAACATCATATTGTATATTATAATAACATATTATTATAATAAACTATATACTATTGAATTATATATTATATACCAAAATATCATACAATATATGAAAATAATGTTTATGTTCTTTATTCAACATTAAACTATTACATTAAAATAGTATACAATTATGGTATATCGTATACTATTACAACATATTGTTGCAGTATAATGCACATTATTAAAATATACAGTTACAGCATATTTGTCACGACCCCAAACACTCCGGTCGTGATGGCGTCTATCACTGTATTAGGCAAGCCAACCAAATATTTATCACAATAAAATATTTTATAAAAATTATTTTTCTAATATCAAATAAGTCTCAAATTCGTCATAAGAAATAGATGAATAAAACAGAATATGCGGAAAACCGTTACAAAATACCAACACAGCCCAACAATCCGGTGTCACTGGTCAAGACTCAAGAGCCTCTAAATACAACTTAAAAACTAACTGAATAATACATCATAAGTCTGAAATAACAAAATACTAAGATAGAAAGGAGGAAAGCAGGGCTGCGAACGCCGTGCAGCTACCTTGCGATCTCCGGAAATACTTTGAGAGTGCTGGAAGCTCTCACTCTGATGCATGAGCACCTGGATCTGCACAAAAGGTACAGGGAGTAACGTGAGTATGCTAACTCAGTAAGTAACTAAAGTACATAAAGTCTGAGTGCGGTGACGAGCATTTAAAAATCATATATCAGGAAATCTCAACAGAAACATCAAATCAAAGATCTATAGCTAAATAGTCAATCCACTCGTAAAATCTCCAGTTTAAATCAAAGTCTTGGAAATCATTTATTCAACATTTTCAATAAAGGCTTAGTATAAAAGAAGAGTGAAAACAGAAAATATCATAAACAGGCCCCTCGGGCAAGATATCACTCATAAGTATAGCCCCTACGGTAAGCCTCTCAGTCACTCGTGAATTAACTCTCGTCACATAGTACCCACTTTCAACACTCCGGCTCAATAAGTAGCTCATAGTATTAATAATAATAATAATCGTTGTGGCGTGTAGCCCGCTCCAATATATATATAATAATTATTGTGGCGGTGCAATCCGATCTAATATATATAATCGACTACGCTTACTGGAGGTGTACAGACTCCGGAGGGGCTCCTACAGCCCAAGCATCATATCGCTGTGGCGCGCAGCCTGATCCAATACATATTGTTGGGGTGTGCAGCCGATCCATATAAGTATCGCTGCGGTGTGCAGCCCGATCCATAATATATATACATATATATATAATATTGGTGCGGCGTGCAACCCGATCCATATTGTACATACATATATATATATATATATATATATATATATATATATATATATATATATACATATATATATATATACATATATATATATATAATATTAGTGCGGCGTGCAGCCCGATCCGTATTGTATATATAATCTTCACCATTAGGTCGTCGACCTCTCTCATTCATTAATCTCACGGCCACTCGAGCATATCGGTGAAAATCAGGGAACTCACCCCAAACAATTTTCATATATTAAGAAGTATAGTAATGAAATTGGTTTTTAAACAATAAACAGGTAAGACATTATTGAGGATATGCTTTTAAATCAAATGGAGTGAGGAAAGTAGTAAAAATACCCCTATGGGTCAAACAGATCAACACACCGCCCCAAACACAGCGTACAACCCAAGATATAGTATAAATCTATAAAATACGAAATATCATAAGATTTTAGATCAAACATGCGGCTTAATAGCCGCTACGGGATGGACCAAGTCACAATCCTTACCGTTGCACGCCCACACGCTCGTCACCGAGCATGTGCGTCACCTCATTTATCAAAACAATAAGAAATACTGGTGTTTCATACCCTCAGGTCCAGATGTACGATTGTTACTTACCTCAAACTGGATAAAATACTACTCCGCGACTCCCTTAGCTCTCGACTCGGCCTCAACTCGCATTGAATCTACCCAAAATTAGAATCATAACATTAGAATATGCTAAGGGAACGAAGCCCGTGCAAAAATAATCAAATTACAACACAAATTCCGAAATTGACCAAACCCGACCCCCGGGCCGACATCTCGGAATTTGATAAAAATTTCATCAATAAAATCCTTAGCCTCCCACGAGTCCATACATACCAAAAATACCAAAATCCGACCATAAATGACCCTTCAAATCCTTAGATTAAGGTCTCCAATTTCCAAGCCCTAAACCCCTAATTTTTGCTACTAATTTTCATAGATTTCAAGCTTAATCAGTCAAAACCCATCTTAGAAACAAGTTTAGGGTCCAAAAACCTTACTTCCACGAAATCCCCTTGAAATCCCTCTTCAAAATGCTCCCTCAAGCTCAAACTCGTATGTGAAAATGGTGGAATAACCAAAAATTCACGAAGGAGGACTTATGTACTTTCTAGCCCAGGGTTTTCGCACCTGCGGCCCATTTTCCATACCTGCGGAGCCGCTTCTGCGGTTTCCACTTAAAACATCAAAATCGCACCTACGCATAAACTACCGCACTTACGGTCTCACAGGTGCGACCCAACTTCCGTACCTGCGCATTTAGCTCTTCTCACCCAATTACGCATCTGCAGCTAATAGTCTGCTTTTGCGGTCCCCAATCCGCATGTGCGGTTATGATAGAATTCAGCAGCTTCAGCTGGAAATTTCCAACTCCAAACTCCCCGTCAATCATCCAAAATCACTCCGAAGCCCCCGGGACCTCAACCAAAAGCACGAACAAGTCATATACCACTATCCAAACTTATACCAATCCTCGAAACACCTAAAATAACATGAAATCAACAAAATAACATGGGATTCAAGCCTAAGATTCCAAAAACTTTTGAATTCCACTTTTGATCAAAAAGTCTATCAAACCTCGTCCGAATGACCTGAAATTTTGTACACACGTCACAAATGACACAACGAACCTACTCCAATTTCCAGAATTCCATTCTGATCCCTATATCCAAATCTCCGCTACAAACTGAAAAATGTCAAAATTCTAATTTCGCCAATTCAACCTAAATCTACCCCAGACCTCCAAAACACATTCTGATCATGATCCTAAGTCCCAAATCACCTCCCGAAACTATTTGAATCATATAAACCAAACTCCAAGATTGTTTGCTCACAAGTCAACTCCTGGTTGATTTTTACAACTAAAAGACCAACTTAAGAGACTAAGTGTCTCAAACCTTTCCAAAAGCCATTCCGAATTCGGACCGACTAACCCGATACCATATAAAATAGATGAACAAGACATAAAGAAGCAGAAATGGGGGAAACAAAGCGGTAACTCATGAAACGACCGGCCAGGTCATTACCTTCTCCCCCTCTTAAAAAACGTTTGTCCTCGAATGAGTCGAGAAACATACCTAAAGCCTCAAACATGTGAGGATATCTGCTCTGGATCTTCTGCTCGGTCTCCCAGGTAGCCTCCTCCATGGGCCGACCTTTCCACTGCACTTTCACTAAAGCTATATCCTTTGATCTCAACTTTTGAACCTGACGCTCCAAAATAGTTGTTTCCTCCACATCATAGGTCAAATCACCCTCTAACTGAACCGTGCTGAAATCTAGAACATGAGATGGATCTCTAATACACTTTCGGAGCATAGAAACATGAAATACCAGATGCACACTCGACAAGCTGGATGGCAAGGCAAGCTCATAAACCACCTCCTCAATCCTCTGAAGCACCTCAAAAGGCCCAATGAACCGAGTACTCAATTTACCCTCCTTCCCAAATCTCACAACATCCTTCATAGGTGAAACCTTCAGTAGAACCTTCTCCCCAACCATATAGGACACATCACGAACCTGTCTGTCAGTATAACTCTTTTATCTCGACTGCATTGTACGATGCCTCTCTTGAATCACCTTCACCTTGTCTAAAGCATCCTACACTAAGTCTGTACCCAAGAGTCTAGCCTTGTCGGGCTCAAACCGACCAACTGGAGATCTACACCGCCTCCCACATAAAGCCTCGTATGGAGCCATCTAAATACTCGACCGATAACTATTGTTGTAAGCAAACTCTGCGAGCGGTAGATACTGATCCCATGAACCGCCGAAATCAATCACACAAGCGCGTAACATGTCCTCCAATATCTAAATAGTGCACTCGAACTGCCCGTCCATCTGATGGTGAAAATTTGTCCTCAACTCAACATGCGTACCCAACTCTCGCTGCACGACCCTCCAAAATTGCGAAGTAAACTGAGTGTCTCTATCTGAAATGATGGAAACTGGGGCGCCATGCAAGCGAACAATCTCTCGGATATAGATCTCTGCCAATAGCTCTGAAGAATAGGTAGTATAAATAGGAATAAAGTGCGCGGACTTGGTCAGCCGATCCACAATCACCCAAATAACATCGAACTTCTTCAAAGTCCATGGGAGCCCAACTACAAAGTTCATGGTGATCCGCTCCCACTTCCACTCTGGAATATCCATCTGTTAAAGCAAGCCACCTGGTATCTGATGCTCATATTTCACCCGCTGACAATTGAGACACCGAGCTACAAATCCCACATTATCTTTCTTCATCCTCCTCCACCAATAATGATGTCTCAAATCCTAATACATCTTCGCAGCACTCGAATGAATGGAGTACCGCAAGCTATGGGCCTCCTCCAGAATCAACTCCCGAAGCCCATCCACATTGGGCACACAAATCCGGCCATGCATCCTCAACACCCCATCATACCAATGGTCACATCTCTAGTATCGTCGTGCTGAACTCTGTTCTTAAGGGAAAGTAAGTAAGGATCATCCTACTGGCATTCCCTGATGCGATCAAATAAGGAAGACCGAGGAATCATACTAGCTAAGACCCGACTGGGCTTAGAAATTTCCAACCTCACCAACCGATTGGCCAAGGCCTGAACATCAACTGCGAGAGGTCTCTCCCCAAAAGGAATAAATGCAAGACAGTCCATACTCACTGCCTTTCTACTCAAAGCATCGGCCACTACATTGGCATTTCCCGGATGGTACAAGATAGTAATATTATAGTCCTTTAGCAGCTCCAACCATCTCCACTACCTCAAATTGATATCCTTCTGCTTGAACAAGTGCTGGAGGCTACGATGATCAGTAAACACCTCACAAGACACACCATAAAAGTAATGCCTCCAAATCTTCAACGCGTGAACAATGACAGCCAACTCTAAATCATGAACATGGTAGTTCTTCTCGTAGGGCTTCAACTGACGAGAAGCATAAGCAATAACTCTATCCTCCTACATCAACACACACCCAATACCCGCTCTCAAAGCATCACAATACATTGTGTGTGAACTTGAAACTGATGGCAACATTAACATTGGAGATGCGATCAAGGCAGTCTTTGTGAGCACATGATTTTTGCCACGCTTAGATTACTCCTATAAAATTCCTTAGAATTAGGATTTTTCTTTTATTATTTGAATTTTAGGACCCAATTGCATGATTTTTGTGTTTTGTTTGCATTCTTGTTTGTGCATTTTTATTGATAAAATTCAAAAATACAAAATAGCATTTAGATTCCAATTTTAGCATTTTACTAGTGACTCAATACTACAAAATAGAAGAAAATAACAAAAATGGTTCTTTTTGCACTTATATTTTTAATTGTCTTAGTTTGCATTTAAATTAGGAATTAATGCATTTGGAATTCAAGTAGTATAATTTTAGAGTCACTGGGTCTTTTATTTTAATCTCGCATTTAACAAATATCAGAAAAATAAATAAAAGAAATAAAAAAAAAGGAAATTGAAAGAAATTAAGTGGCCTTCATGTTATCCAAATTTGGGCTAAACCTGGTTGAAATTAGCCCAAATCCCCTCCAAACCCACTTCCAGTCCCAGGCCCAAGTCGATTCCCCCCACCCGGTCTAAGTCCATGGTCTCCAAGGCACATGAAACGTCGTAGTGTAATAGGGGTACTACATCGTTTTGGGCTCCTCAAAGCATAAACCAATCCAGGCCGTTCCTTCACTCTAATCCAACGGCCTTGGTTCAATTTTAGTTTTTAAATAAAATGGTCCAAATACCCTAGAGACAGAGCCCTTCCTCCTCGTACCCCTATTCAATCCCACCGCCCTCCGCCGCAAACCACTGCCGAAAATCGCCCACGGCGGCGGCGAAACTCCAACACCCTCCAAAATCTCGCCATAGCTTCGTCTCCTTCTCCTCACCACGATTCCACGATTATTTTCCATCAAATCCCAACTGAAACCTTCAAATATATCAAACCCTAGGCACCGCCACCACCGTGCACGGCGACGCCGCCACCCATACTATACCAAATTTATACCACATAACCCCCAGGTCACCAAAAGCCACATACTCTTGATTATATCACAAAAAATCCAACCGAATTGCCCTAATTTCACATCTAGGGTTTAAGCAAAGTTGAAATCGACTCACGATTCTCAGTGTACAGTGGTCCTGAAAGTGATATTATGTGCTTATTTTGACATAGAATAAACATATAATATCATTTTTTAGGGCCAGTTTCAAGTTAATACATTAGGGCCGAAAATCAGTAAGCTTCTCAAATTTCTTTCTTTCTTTTTATGTGTCTGTTTATCTGTGTTCTTTCGATGCAATTGTTTGGCTTTCACTTCCAATTGGAGTTGGATTTTTAGATTTAGGTCGTTTAATTCTTCAGATATCGTAGTTGTGTGGATTAGTTCTCATTCAATTATGTGTCTGTTCAATTAATTGGTTCATATTAACTTCTTTTAGTTTAATTTTCTGTTGTTGTTCATTCTTGCCCTTGTACTGTTTTATTATTAACTTACTTTTGTTTTTTTATCCTATTTTAATGATTTTTTATATCAGTTTTGTATTGAATTTGTCTCGATTTAGTATAGTCTTATTTGTGTTAGTTAGTCAAGTTTAAGCATTGTCCAATTTTTGTTAGTGTCTGATGTAATTAGTAATCCCTCATTTTGTTGCTATTAGTTAGTTTTTAGTTAATTTAGTTTGCTTGGATATAGCTGATTTAGAGTGGTTAGTTTAACTATAGTCAAAGGCTGACTAGGGTAAAAGAGGGGTTGTGGTTTGGTTTGGCTATGGTAGTAATTTAGAATCCAAATTAAGGGTAGTTTAGGTGTTTTACCTAAGGGATCTATTAGTTAGAAACCCCTAGAGTCTTCTAGATGGGGTTCAAAGTTAAAATTTCAGAACTTAATGCAGTAACATGAGAAACAAGTCAAAACATTATGGACTAATGAACAAAATCTGAAAATAAAAAGGGGGGAAAATGAGTGAATAAGTTCTAGAAACTTCCTCCCCCTTTCTTACCTATAAAAGGCAGCCTACATGCCTTCATTTGCAAGTTTCAAGCTCTGAAAAATTCAAAAAGTTTTTCACACATCTGAAAATTCCAAAAAATTCCAGCTCCTAAATTTCCCCCCAATACACATTTTCTGCAAGTTTAAGATCTGAAATTTGAATTTCAAATTCAAATATTCAAATTTGAAGTCCTATAGTTCAAAAAATTCTCTTAGATCTTATTTTCTGCCCAAAAATCCAAAAACAAACGAAAAATGCAGTAAAAAATCCAAAAACACTGTTATATTGCATTTTCTAGGTTAATTTTGAGCTCTAGGCATTGGTTCTCATCTCTTCTAGTTGCTGAAGTTGTCAAAGGGTTCCTAGTTCAATTTTGAGTAAATTTGAGGTCAAACAAGTGTGTTTTGGTTGATTTTTTGCTGTTGATTCCTTGTTACTCCTTCCTGGCGTTGTGATATTGATCTGGACTTAAATTTGGTCATGTTTGCTGCTGGTGTGAGCTCTGATTTGCTGAACTATTGCTGACCCCTCTCTTTCTCTTGTTGCTTTACACTTCCAGGTACATATTCGAACCATGAGTTGATGTAACTTTGAAGTGAAACGATGAAATGAAATGCTCATCTATTTGCCTCCTGAAATGTAGTTCTTCGAGTTATCATAATCAAATAGATAACAGTTGAGCAATATTTGTTTAAGTTTACGTTTGCTTTGTGTTTACATGAACCCTGAGCTGTATAATCTGGACTGTTCCTAGACTATTTTGGACTGTTGTCAAGACTATTTTGGATTGTTTGGACAGTTATTGATGAAGTGTAGTATTTAGTGATAATTATATTTAGTGTAGAATTTAGTGTTTGATTTCTATGTTTAAATATCGTATGAGCTCGTAAGTAATTGTATAAGTTCCTGTTGCATCAATTGGTGTTAGCTTAGCATGGAATCCTTTTGATTAAATTTTAAAGATCTGTTCAGAAATAACGAAAAATAAACTTGATTATTTTTACTTCAAACATGTACATCACCTTCGTTTGTCCCTATCTATGCTCATATGAGCCTCATTAATTTTGTATCGAGAAGCTTAAATTTTCAGTTTTATACCAGTTGTGTCAAAATCCAAAACTTGTTTGAATTCAATTCTGGACCCAAAATAACAGCTGGGCACCATGAGCTTAGGCCCAGTTATACAAGAAGTAGCCCAGAGTTTGTGATATTCGCCCATTTACCTATTGATGGAGTCTCTTACCAATTGGGCTCACGCTGAGGCCCAGTTGCGATACAGCGTGTTTATAGCGCTAACTGATTATTTTTCCTATTCATGAATTCATTTTAAGGCCCAAAACGCTAAGGGTTGGACGTCATAATATTAATTTGGTAATTTGGGTTTAGGCCTCGCTAGTTAAGTAGCATGCTCGAATTAAGAGGTTCTCCTCTTATTCGGGTGTGGACTTGAACTGGAGGCCCAAAATCCTTGCACACTTCGAATAATAGCAATTGAGGGTATTAATTATTTGGGCCCTTTTAGAGACAAATGGAATAGAAAATCATAGTTTGCTCTAGGATGACCTTTAAATAATAAAATGAGATGAGCCTCGCCAAACCAAATGCATAAATTGCGGGGCCCTCATTAAATGCTTATATTATTCGGGGCGTGCCATTTAGTGAATTTCACGACCCTCCGCAAAGATAATAACCTGTTAGTCGCTTTAGGTGCGTTTTTAATAATTTTACCTTCTTAAATACGGGTGTGCATTTCATGCAACCCAAATCCAAATCCCAAAACATTGAATAAGAATGTGTCGAGGATACGGGTGCATTTCATGTGACGTGATCCAAAAATACGTTTTTAAACGACGTTCACTTTCTTAAAATTTTTAACTAAAAATGGTTAAATAATTCTAAAATTGCACTATAGGATGACATGTATAAAAATCAGATTTTAGCCATTTATAATAATTTAAGTGACCGTGCTAGAACCACGGGATCCGGGGGTGCCTAACACCTTCCCTCGGGTCAACAGAATTTCGCAGACTCCCATTGGGAAGTCGACAATTTTCCTCGATTTGGGATTTAAGTTAAACCGGTGACTTGGGACACCAAAAGTCAATCCTATCCCAAGTGGCGACTCTAAAAATAAATAAATAATCCCATTTCGAATAATGTCACTTTTAATGGAAAAACCCCCTTATACATTATCCTTCGGGGTAGGTGTGTAAAAAAGGAGGTGTCACAGCTCTGGCGACTCTGCTGGGGAAACAAACCTAGAATTCCAATTCAGGGTTCAAGAATTCGAGCTTAGTACAATTATTATATTTGGCTTTATCTGATTTTTCTACATGTTCCATGCTATATGTGCTAAATGTTTTACCGCTTTGATATTTGTTGAAATTGTATATATAAACTGTCGCGAATCCCTTCCTCTCTCTATGTCTTCTACATCATGGAGAAGGGTGCATTTTGTGTAGCTTCTCTTCTGTTTAGAGTCTTTCCCAATTTAGAATGAGGTTGGATAAGTTGCTAAGCCAGCGGAGTTTCTGTATCCCCGGTACGCTGCCTCCCCCTCGGCTCGAGTTGTCCGCTCGGGTAAGCCATGTCTAGATCAATAAACCTAGGGTTTAAACCTAGAAGAACAAAAACTCTTGTCGGATCCCTAGTAGGATTGTTTGCATCATGTGTATTTGACTTAGGGGACTCAACACAGCGTTTGGGTCCGTCTAGGACAGGTGACCTAAAATGAAAAAGACCACCCTGATGCATCTTACGTGCTACTTGCGCATTTATTTGCTCGGCTTTGCATGTTGACCGGCATGTCTAAATGAGTGAAAATTGAGAAAAATAAGTAGTGTTAGGACTAAGTGAGGGTGACCATTTGTTTTGAAAAAACCCAATGCCCAAATAGTACCGAAATGCTGCCGAATTTTTGAAAAATGAAAAAAAAAAGAGAAAAATATTTGAAAAAATAGAAAAAATTGTTGTTCAAAATATGTTGCTTTGGCAAAGCTACCCGAACTACGCTGGTTTGATTCTCACTGGATGTGAGATACGTAGGCAACCCTCATCGGGTCCAACTGCCCTTTTGCAAGAATAACCAAAAAATGTCAAAATTTTAATTTTTGTCATAAATAAGTCGGGTGATGTCATTCTTGTCTAAAATAAGCCGAATGTCCCCAAAAGAACGCCGGAAGGCCGGTCTTGCAAGAATAACCACCCTGAGTCATTTTCAAATGGTTTGCGGGCACAGCCTTAAAATCTTCTTCCCAGAAGTGCTGAAAGGCCGTATTTGCAAAACCAAGTCTTGGTTTTCTAAATAAAGAATTTTCGCAAAAATAGCCAGTTTTCTTTGTTAGGATAAAATAATTCATTAAATTCCCCTTTAAATAAATGTGCAGGATGAATCCAAGTAACACTGAAACCTTCTCAGTCCTGAGCGATATCCCCTTGAAACTCCATATGTGGTGGCATGATTTGGAAAAGGGAAGCAGAGATACTATGGTCAAGATTTTGGGAGGTCTCGTCGATTTATTGAACGTCAAACCAAAGAAGGATATTATTGAGGCCTTAATACCATTTTTGGACCCGACCCATAATGTATTCCGATTTTTAGATTTTGAACTCACACCTACACTAGAAGAGATTGCGGGATACGCGGGTCTCAACGGGAACCTCCGAAGTAGATACCTATTGGCCCTACGACCGGTAACCCTTCATAAGTTCTTGGATTTGTTGAGTATCAGTCGGGACATTCAAGACCCGCATCTAGCAAAGGGGTGTTGCACACTGCATTTCTTATATCACCAGTATGGTAACCCAAACGGTTTTGAAGAGCCCAACACCGGTTTGACACATGCCGTGAACAAAGACAAATGGGAAGCCCGACGGGGATTAGACTTCATGGTAGCCTTTCTGGGAGTTGTGGTTTGTCCAAGAAAAGATGGTCACATAGACCTCGGCCTTGTAGGAATGCTGGATGTTGCCATTAAGAAACCTACTAGCACAATAGTTCCCTTGATTGTAGCATAAATGTACCGCGCTTTGACCAAGTGCCGAGAAGGTGTGAAATTATTTCAAGGTTGCAATCTGCTATTACAGTTGTGGATACAGGAGCACCTCTGTCATCGCACGAAGTATATGAACTACGGTTTAACTGGGCTGAGTTGGATGCAGAATTCGGGACCCGAGTAGAAGGTATTGAGTTCCCCAAGGGCACAGAGGCTTGGTCATCATGCTTGATATCTTTGACGGCGGACAAAGTTCAATGGGCTTTTGGTTGGCTTCCTACTACCGAGGCTGTGTACACATCGGCAGACGTACTTTACATTCTTCTGATGGGTATCCGAAGCATCCAACCTTATGCTCCCTACTGAGTCCTCAGGCAACTTGGAAGACTCCAAACTGTTCATAATGATGAAGACCTGAGTGGGCAAGTCATTGAGTTAGGCCCGAAAGCTGCATTCCCTGAAGGCAAAATCCGACAAATATAGAATGAGTGCAGGTACCTCGAGCCTAAGACCATAGTACAGGTCCATGCTAGAGGCGAGGTAGATCCCAAATACTTGATGTGGTTTGGCAAAAGGTTTCAAATCCATGGGAGACTCGCTAAAAGGCCACAAGTGCAGCAATTCACTGACGCGGCCCAGGTTCAATGGGATTGGCAAGCCAAGGAAAGGGAATACCGAGCAAGAATAGGAAAGTTGGAGCAACAGGTCCGAGATCTTCAATTCGAAAAGAGTGTACAGGCTGCAGCTGATGAAGGTGATAAAAAGAAATTGGACCCGGAGAATGAAGCTCTCAAATCCCAAATTCAACAAATGAAAATAGATGCCAGGAACCAAGAAAGAAGTCTGTCTGATGAAAGATTGATAAAAGGGCTAAAGAAGCAAGTTTTGGACTGCTAGGAAGAACTGGAAAAGTCGGAGGCGAATATGGCAAGACTTCGGGCACAATGGGCCAAGAAGACTGAGGAAAGAGCCCAATTTGTGCAACAAATGAAGAGAAACTACGAGGGAACCATTGCTAACATGAAACGGAAAATGAATACTCTTGAAGAAAAGGCAGCCTGGCGTGACAAAGAATTTCAAGCCGAGAGGGACCATTGCTATGAGTTAATCGCCGAAATGGAAAAGGAAATAAAATTGCTACAAGACCTTCACTTCCGGACTCTCAGGTGATAGAGGCTCATAACCAACAAATAAGTCGACTCCTCTAAGAAAAGGGTCGAATCAGGGAACGGATCAGAAGCATTGCAAACTATATTGTTATGAAGTGTCAGACCGGCGAACGGATGGGTCGTACCACTTTATATGCCTCAGTGATGATATTTGTTCGCCAGGTCATAAATGATTTAGAGTAGTTACAAAGGGATCTTGCACGCAGGCCCGCGGCGATGCGGAATGATGCCCTGCGGGCCCCAGGATTTGAAGCTTTGATGTATTCTTAGTAATCGAGTCTGTATTTCTGCTTTTGAGTCTGTTTTTGTAATTTCCTTTTTTTTTCAAGAAAAGAAAAAACAAATAGTCTAGTAGCTTTTGTAATCGCATTTGTTATTAATGAAAAATTGAAAATTCCCAAAATTGTTTCCTTATTTTGCATTTATTTGCAAGAACTACGCCTGGTCTGATTCATGCGGGGCCATGATACGTAGGCAATCTACATAAGATTCGATCGTAACCCTAAGAAAAAGGAGAAAAAGAGAAATACGAGGGAAATAAAAAAAAAGAGAAAAAGAAACACCAAGGAAGAAAATAAGACATTGAGAGGAAAACCATGGCCAAAGAAAGAAAAAGCAGAAAATGAAAATAAAGAGAGAAGAAGGAAAAGAAAATGAGAAAACAAAGCAAAAAAGAGAAAGAAAAGCGAAGGAGACAAGAGAAAAGTTGGGATGACGCATGCAACCATAGCAAACATGTAGATATTCATTTAACTGTATAGGTGCATCACACTCCAATGTGCGGTTCCTTATTTGTTATTTGCTTCAAACTAACCATTGTTGCTGTCACTTCCAGCTCAGCTTTTAAAAACTGTGGTTGGTTGTGGTACGCTGGCATCACATCAATACTTCACTAGATCAAGAGGCAGCATAGAAATGTCTACAGATATGACTCTGCCTGCAATTCCCATATCCGAAGACAGCCCCATCTCGGGGGTCCCGGCCTCTGAGTCCCTTACAGCTGAAGAAAATCGGGTATTGCGCCTGCGACTCATGGAAATGTGGGATGCTTGGAACAATGTAAAGGAACCCCCAATCACCATCCCCGGATTGCCGGAGCTATTTCCTAGATCTAGAGATGCTACTACTGTCCCTATAAGCCATCCAAACACCCCGTTGGGGCATCCTACTATAACTGCTCCTTTCCTAGGAACACCTTCTGAGTTCGCCCCCAGGTGTTTCCATCAGGAACAGCTCCCAACATCTTCACGGCTCCGCCATGCTCCGCAACAACACAACCATCACTACCAAAGCATGTTTTTCATCCCTCGGTTTTCACATTCCAAAATCCTATCTTTCAGACTGACCCTCCTTATTATCCTCAATATACTTACTCTCAGCCACCGCCATACGAGCCTACACCGGGGCAAGACAAAACTCCCAAATCCCCAGAGCAAGATGAGATGGCGAAGAGAATGAGAAGCATGGAACAGAGCTTAAAAAATATGCAAGGCTTGAGCGGGCAAAAGAGTGTCTCCTATATAGACCTGTGTATGTTCCCGCATGTACACTTTCCCTCAGGGTTCAAAACACCAAAATTTGAAAAGTATGACGGGCACGAGGACCCCATTGCTCACCTGAAGAAGTATTGCAATCAGCTATGGGGGGCGGTGGCAAAGAAGAATTGTTGATGGCGTATTTCGGGGAGAGCTTAATCAGCATTGCCTCAGAATGGTATATGGACCAAGACGTCTCACATTGGCATATTTGGGACGATCTTGCCAGAGACTTTGTCAGGCAATTTCAATATAATATCGATATCGCGCCAGACAGGAACTCCTTAGCAAATTTGAAGAAGAAGCCCGCCGAAAGCTTTAGAGAATACGCTATTAAATGGTGCGAACATGCATCAAGAGTGAAGCCTCCAATGGATGAGGTAGAGATGGTCATTGTTTTCGTTCAGGCGCAGGAAGCAGACTACTTTCAGAATATGATGTCAGCCATGGGCAAGACTTTTGCAGAGGCAATTAAAATTGGGGAAATGTTAGAAAATGGTCTGAAAACGGGAAGAATCTTGAGGCAGTCAGCCATTAGAGAAACCTCCCAAGCCATCCAAGGTGGGTCTGGAGGAATGGCAAAAGGTAAAAAGAAAGAAGAAACAGTTATGGCAGCATCAGGGGGAAGAAGATATCGGGCTCCGAGACCTGTGTTCTCTGAAATAACCCCTCAACACTACTATCCTCACACTGATATGGCTTATGCTCCCCCACCTTATGCAGTCATGAATGCTCAACCTTTCGGCCGACCGTAACCACAAGCTAATAGAAATCAACCTCCATTCCCAAGAAACCAACCTCCTCACCAGAACCACTATAATCCCAGACCTCCACAAAATAATTTCCATCCTCGGGAACCACCCAGAAGACCAAACTTTACACCGATTGGTGAACCTTACTCTAGTATCTTCCCGAAGCTCGTCCAGATAAATCTGCTGCAACTTATCCTCCAAAACAGGCAAAACCCGAAATCACCATCCTATCAACGGGGCGTCCGTTGTGCTTATCACTTAGGAGCTGAGGGGCATAGTGCTCACAACTGCTGGACATTGAAGAAGGCTATGGAATATTTGATAGAACAAGGAAAAATAGTGTTGAGGGACGAAGAAGCCCTGAATGTGACCAACAACCCGTTGCCTGCTCACAACAACGGGCCGGTAATCGGGATGATTTGTGAAGACAAAGAATTTGATCCAGCCCTAAAAGCCATAATTGCTATTGCCAATGCAGAAAGGAAGCCCAAGGCAGCCCCGAAGCAGGAAAAAGGGGAGAAGAAGAATAAAATTGTCAAAACTGAGCCTGAGAAGAAAACTAAAATAAAAGCAGAGATGGTGCCTCCTAAAAATGGGGTTCTTTATGTCCCGCGAGGTCGCCAAAAGAAACCATTGGTTGTGAGCGCTCCGAAGAAGTTTGAAGTGAAAAAGGGGACACAAATGGATGTGCCGAAAGGAGCTTATGTGGTACAGGGGACAATTATACCGCCTCGGCTGAGTGAGCCAGTGGTTATTGGACGCGTACCATAGAAGCTAATGACCGACCCTTCTGCGGTGCCATGGAATTATCAACAGACAGTGGTTACATAAAAGGGCAAAGAAATCTCGGGAGAACTTCCAGGAAAAATTTCTATTGAGAGGTATTCAAATGTACAAGAGGTAAACAATGCCACACGAAAGCGTTTTCCAGCCAAAAAGCCAGTGAGCACTGAGGAAGCAGAGGCTTTCTTCTAGAAATGAAGATGCATGATTATGTGAAATAGTGGATCAACTGAGGAAATATCCTGAGCAAGTGTCACTATTGTCATTGTTGACGAAATCCGCCGAACATCAGAAGATCCTAATGAAAACTCTGAATGAGGCGTATGTCCCGATTGAAACTTCAGTCGAACAGCTTGAAAGAATGACAGAAAGATTCTTCACCATCAATCAACTCTCCTTTAGTAAAAATGACTTGCCTCCAGAGGAAGCGGCCCATAACAAAGCCTTGCATCTGACTGTCAAGTGCGAAGGTTACTATGTCAAGCGAGTCATGGTGGATGGAGGCTCGGGGGTTGACATCTGCCCACTCTCCACATTGCAAAGAATGGAAATCGGGACAGGAAGGATTCGTCCTAATAATGTTTATGTGAGAGCTTTTGATGGTGTTAAGAGGGATACTATCGGTGAAATTGATTTGATATTAACCATAGGCCCAGTGGATTTTGAGGTAACCTTCCAGGTATTGGACATGGATACATCTTACAATTTTCTTCTAGGAAGGCCTTGGATTCATGCTGCAGGAGTTGTGCCCTCCACCCTCCACCAGATGGTGAAATTTGAGTATGAATATCAGGAGATCGTGGTCCACGGAAAAGATGAGCAGTCCATTTATCGTGACCCATCTATCCATGCTTGGAGGCGAGGGAAGGAAGTGAGCATATTGTTTACCAAGCCTTTGAAATTGTGGTGGCAGAGCAGCACGAGGAGGGAAATCCGTGTCCCCAGCTCTTCCTGTCTAATGCTTCAATCATGGTGGCCAAAGAAATGATTAGACATGGTTTCAACCCACGAAAAGGGTTGGGAAAAGCTTTACAAGGAATATCCGAGCCGGTAACTCTACCCATAGCAGAAAAATTCTTCGGGATAGGCTTCCACCCTACCCCAGATGATGAGAAATGGGCCGAGGAAAGGAAGAAGAAAGGATGGGTTCTGCCACAACCATTGCCACATCTCTATGATACTTTTGTCAAGCCCAAGTATGGCAAAGAAGAGGACGATGAGGTGTTCACGACTGAGGAAATCAAAGATATATATGGAGCTATGAGACAAATTTGTATGAAACCAACATGGTTCAGCCAGGGGAGGGTACTAGCACCGCTGAGGTGCTCTACATGGGACCAGATGCTAAACTCCAAAACTAGAAGGCTACGCCATTCCCGATCAGGCGGGAGTCCCGGTAGACTAGCCCTGTCACTTTTTCTGCATCGCGAGTTATTTCAGGGTGTAACTCGGGTGTTTCTTTTTAGTTTCTTGTCTTTTAAATTCCTGAATGTAAACCCTGCTATCTTTTCAAATTCCAAGAAATGAAATCAATATTTCATCGTCCATTTTTCTCTTTATTCTTTCTGATTTCTATTATTTTCCTTTTTTATTTTTGTTTTCAGTTCTAATAATGCGACTTTAAATAACATGACATGCTTGCGAACTTCACGCCCAGACTCGAACACGCTATCTAACTGGCTTTATATTTAGTGTAGTATTTAGTGTAGAATTTAGAGTTTGAAGTTCTATGTTTAAATATCGTATGAGCTCGTAAGTAATTGTATAAGTTCTTGTTGTATCAGTTGGCGTTAGCTTAGTATGGAATCCTTTTGATTAAATTTTAAATATCTGTTTAGAAATAACAAAAAATAAATTTGATTATTTTTACTTCAAACTTGTACATTACCTTCGTTTGTCCCCTATCTATACTCAGATGAGCCTGATTAATTTTGTATCGAGAAGCTTAAATTTTCAGTTTTACCTGTTGTGTCAAAATCCAAAACTTGTTTGAATTCAATTCTGGACCCAAAATAACAACTGGACAGCATGAGCTTAGTCCTAGTTATACAAGAAGCAGCCCAGAGTTTGTGATATTCGCCCATTTACCTATTGATGGAGTCTCTTACCAATTGGGCTCACGCTGAGGCCCAGTTGTGATACAGCGTGTTTATAGCGCTAACTGCTTATTTTTCCTATTCCTGAATTCATTTTAAGGACCAAAACGCTAAGGGTTGGACATCATAATATTAATTTGGTAATTTGGGTTTAGGGCTCGCTAGTTAAGTATCATGATCAAATTAAGAGGTTCTCCTTTTGTTCGGGTGTGGACTTGAACTGGAGGCCCAAAATCCTTGCACACTTCGAATAATAGCAATTGAGGGTATTAATTATTTGGGCCCTTTTAGAGACAAATAGAATAGAAAATCATAGTTTGCTCTATGATGGCCTTTAAATAAGCCTCGCCAAACCAAATGCATAAATTGCGGGGCCCTCGTTAAATGGTTATATTAAAATACTTAGAATTCGGGGCGTGCCATTTAGCGAATTTCATGACCCTCCGCAAAGATAATAGCCCATTAGTCGTTTTAGGCACGCTTTTAATAATTTTACCTTCTTAAATATAGGTGTGTATTTCATGCAATCCAAATCCAAATCCCAAAACATTGAACATGAATGTGTCGAGGATACAGGTGCATTTCATGTAACGTGATCCAAAAATACGTTTTTAAACGACGTTCACTTTTTTTTAACTAAAAGCGGTTAAATAATTCTAAATATGTACTATAGGATGACATGTATAAAAATCAGATTTTAGCCATTTATAATAATTTAAGCAACCGTGCTAGAACCACGGGATCCGGGGGTGCCTAACATCTTCCTTCAGTTCAACAGAATTCCTTATTCAGAATTTCTGGTTCGCAGACTCCCATTGGGAAGTCGACAATTTTCTTTGATTTGGGATTTAAGTTAAACCGGTGACTTGGGACACCAAAAGCCAATCCTATCCCAATTGGTAACTCTAAAAATAAATAAATAATCTCATTTTCGAATAATGTCACTTTAAATGGAAAAGCTCCCTTATACATTATCTTTTGGGGTAGGTGTGTAAAAAAGGAGGTGTGATAGTCTTGAGCTTCTGAAAGCGTTCCTCACACTCATACTACCACTGGAATGGAGCACCCTTCTGAGTTAACTTGGTCAAGGGTGATGCAATAGATGAAAATCCCTGAACGAACTGATGGTAATAACCCACCAAACCAAGAAAAATGTGAATCTCTATTGCTGAGGACGGCTTGGGCCAACTCTGAACTGCCTCTATCTTCTTTGGATCAACCTGAATACCCTCACTAGACATCACGTGCCCCAAGAAAGCCACTAAACTGAGCCAGAACTCACACTTGGAGATCTTTGCATAAAGTTTTTCCTCCCTCAACCGCTGTAATACCATTCTCAAATGGTCCGCGTGCTCCTCCTGACTACGCGAACACACAAGAATATCATTAATGAAAACTATGACAAATGAGTCGAGATACGGCCGGAACACGTTTTCATTAAATGCATGAATACTGCTGGGGCATTGGTCAGCCCACAAGACATCACAAGGAACTCATAGTGACCATATCGGGTCCTGAAAGCTGTCTTAAGAATATCCGAGTCCTTGATCTTCAGTTGGTGATACACTGAACGGAGATCAATCTTGGAGAACACCCTCGCTCCCTGAAGCTGGTCGAACAAATCATCAATGCGCGGCAGGGGGATACTTGTTCTTAATTGTAACCTTGTTCAACTGCCTTTAATCAATATTCATCCTTATAGTGCCATCCTTCTTTTTTGCATATAGAACAGGCGCACCCCACGACGAAACACTAGGCCGAATGAAATCCTTATCGAGAAGTTCCTGAAGCTATTCCTTCAACTCCTTCAACTCTGCTGGTGCTATACGATACAATGGAATAGAAGTGGGCTGATTGCCCGGCACCAGGTCAATACCAAAATCAATATCCTTGTCTAGTAGCATGCGCGGCAGGTCTACAGGAAACACATTAGGAAAATCCCTCACAACTGGAATAGAATCAATGCTGGGTGTCTCTGCACTGACATCCCTCACAAAAGTTAGGTATGAAAGACAACCTTTCCCTACCATCTGCTAGGCCTTCAGAAATAATATCACCCTACCAGGAATAAAATCAGTCGAACCTCGCCACTCAATCCGTGGCACACCCGGTATAGTCAACATCATTGTCTTAGAGTGGCAGTACAGAATAGTACGACATGGGGACAACCAATCCATGCCTAAAATCATATCGAAATCCACCATACAGAGTAACAAAAGATCCACTCGAGTCTCCAGACCCCCAATGGTCACCATACACGACCGGTACACACGGTCCACAACAATAGTATCGCCCACTGGAGTAGATACATGAACAGATGAAGCAAGAGACTCACGGGGCGTATCCAAATAGCGATCAAAATATGATGACACATATGAAAAAATGGAACCAGGATCAAATAATACAGAGGCATCTCTATGGCAGACTGAGATAATACCTGTAATCACAGCATCCGAAGCAATATCATCTGGTCTGGCTAGGAGTGCATAGAAATAGGCCTGACCACCACTTGATCGACCTCCCCATCTGGGGCGACCTCTAGCTAACTGGCCCCCACCCCTAGCTGCCTGAGCGGGTGGTGAAGTAACCGGAGCTGAAGTCGAGAGCTTACTCCTCTGCTGGAATGGACCCTCAAGAAGACGAGGACACTATCTCCTCATATGTCTGAACTCTCCACACTTATAATAACTCCCTTGCGCGGGGAATGGGGACTGAAGGGAACCCCTGACACCGAAATGACCAGTAGAAGGACCTGGCATGGAAGAGCCCTGAACTGATGGAGCACCAGCCGAACTCTAAGCTGGTAGGGTGCTGAGTGATGAATGGCCCTGATGAGAACCTTGAGAACCATGGCCCAAAGATGCCCCCCCCCCCCGATGAACTAAGCGAGCTGACTGAGCATGTATAAATGGACGGCCTCTGTCGTGCTGAAACTGACCTCTCAAAGGAGCACCACCAAAACTACCAGACCCCCGAGGCTTCTTGGCCTACCTTTCATCTTACTCCTGGCTATGAAATGACTCAATATCGCGAGCGATATAAATAACCTCCTCAAAAGTAGCACCTGACACCCTCTCTCTGGTCATGAGAATCCGAAGATGATATGTGAGGCCATCAACAAACCTCCTGATCCTCTCTCTATCCATAGGAACCAACCAAACAGGATAACGAGCTAACTCCGAAAACCTCATCTCATACTGCATCACAGTCATATCTCCCTGACGCAACTGCTCGAACTGCCTGCGCAGCTTCTCTCTATGAGATTGTGGCACATATTTTTCCGCAAAGAGAACAAAGAGCTGCTGCCAGGTAAGGGGCGCTGCATCAAAAGGCCCATGCCACTCATAAGACTCCCACCAAGTGAAGGCAGCTCCAGAAAACTAAAAAGTAGTAAATGCAACCCCACCGGTCTCCAGAGTACCCACAGTACGAAGAATTATCTGACACTTGTCCAAGAAACCCTGGGCATCCTTGCCCTCTATACCACTGAAAGTCGGAGGCTGAAATCTACCAAACCTCTCCAATCGATGCTGCTCGTCGTTAGGCATAACTGGTACCACATACTCCTAAGCTAGTGCAACTGGCTGGGCTGGAGGTGCCCCGGTGTCTGAAGTCCCTGCACAACCTGCTTATGTGTGCGAACAACGGGAGTTTGAGTGCCTCCCCCAGCCTAAGAAATGGTTGCGTCCGTAGTAACTGAGACCGCCTGAGCCAGGCCAGTGCATATTGATGGAATATGAGCTAGGGCCTCCTGAAGGCCTGGAATCACAATAGGCACAACCGGTGCCTGAGATGGTGTTACGGGAGCGTCCACAACTGGGACCTGATCCTGAATTGGGACAGCTGGTGGATCTGCAGGTGCTGCCCTAGCTGCTGTCCGAGCTACACCTCTACCTCTACCACGGCCTCGACCGCGTCATCGGCCTCTAGTATCCCCAATTGGTAGTACTAGTGGTCATCCGTCCTGACGGGTAGCACGTGTCCTCAACATCTGTGAGAGAATAGAATAATAGAAGTTTAGTGCTAGAATAACAGATTCGCACGACAGGAATTTCAAGAATATGAAGTTTTACCTAAAATGTTCTACAGTCTACCGAGGATAAGTACAGATGTCTCCGTACCGATCCGCGAGACTCTACTAAACCGGCTCATGACCCGTGAGACCTATGTAACCTAGGATCCGATACCAACTTGTCACGACCCCAAATACCCCGGTTATGATGGCTCCTATCACAGTACTAGGCAAGCCAACCAAACATTTACCACAACTAAATCTTTTATAAAAATCATTTTTCTAATATCGAATAAGTCTCAAATTCGTCATAAGAAATAGATAAATAAAATAGAATATGCGGAAAATCGATATAAAATAGCAACACAGCCCAACAATTCGGTGTCATTAATTAATAGCCTCTAAATACAACTCAAAAACTTACTGAATAATACATCATAAGTCTGAAATAACATAATACTAAGATAGGAAGGAGGAAAGTAGAGCTGCAAATGCCATGCAACTACCTTGCGATCTCCGGAAATACTCTGAAAGTGCTGGAAGCTCTCACTCTGATGCACGAGCACCTGTATCTACACAAAAGATGCAGGGAGTAATGTGAGTACGCCAACTCAGTAAGTAACTAAAGTACATAAAGTCTGAGTGCGTTGACAAGCATTTAAAAATCATATATCAGTAAATCTCAACATAAACATCAAGTCAAAGATCTGTAGCTAAATAATCAATCCACTCGTAAAATCTCCGGTTTAAATCAAAGTCTTGGAAATCATTTATTCAACATTTTCAATAGAGGCTTAGTATAAAAGAAGAGTGAAAACAGTAAATATCATAAACAGGCCCCTCGGGCAAGATATCACTCATAAGTATAGCCCCCTAGGGTAAGCCTCTCAGTCACTCGTGACTCTGCTCTCGTCACACAGTACCCACTCTCAGCACTCCGACTCAATAATTAGCTCATAATAATAACAATAATAATAATAATAATAATAATAATAATAATAATAATAATAATAATAATTGCTGCGGCGTGCAGCCCTCTCCAGTATATATATAATAATCATTATGGCGTGCAGCCCCATCCAATATATATAGTTGATTACGCTCACTGGGGGTGTACAGAATACGGAGGGGCTCCTACAGCCCAAGCGTCACATCACTGCAGCGCGCAGCCCAATCCAATACATATTACTGCATCATGCAGCTCGATCCATATAAGTATCATTGCGGTGTGTAGCCCAATATAATATATATATACGCTGTGGCGTGCAGCCCGATCCATATTGTATATATAATTCTCACCATTAGGTCCTCAACCTCTCTCAGTTATTAATCTCACAGCCACTCGAGCATATCGGTGAAAATCAGGGAACTCAGCCCCAACAGTTTTCATATATTAAGAAGTATAGTAATGAAACCGGTTTTTAAACAATAAACAGGTAAGACATGACTGGGGATATGCTTTCAAATCAAATGGAGGGAGGAAAGTAGTAAAAATACCTCTATGGGTCTAAATAAATCGGCACATGGCCCCAAACACGGCGTACAACCCAAGATATAGTAGAAATCTCTAAAATACAAAATATCATAAGATTTCATATCAAACACACCGCTTAATAGCCGCTAAGGGACGGACCAAGTCACAACCCCTACCGGTGCACGCCTACATGCTCGTCACCTAGCATGTGCGTCACCTCATTTATCAAAACAATACGAAATACTGGTGTTTCATACCCTCAGGTCCAGATGTACGATCGTTACTTACCTCAAACTGGATAAAATATTACTCCGCGATGCCCTTGCCTCTCGACTCAGCCTCAACTCGCATCGAATCTACCCAAAATTAGAATCATAACATTAGAATATGCTAAGGGAACGAAGCCCGTGCAAAAATAATCAAATTACAACACAAATCCCGAAATTGACCAAACCCGACCCCCGGGCCGACGTCTCGAAATTTGATAAAAATTTCATCAATAAAATCCTTAGCCTCCCACGAGTCCATACATACCAAAAATACCAAAATCCGACCACAAATGACCCTTTAAAATCCTTAGATTAAGGTCTCCAATTTCCAAGCCCTAAACCCCCAATTTTTGCTACTAAATTCCATAGATTTCAAGCTTAATCAGTCAAAAACCATCTTAGAAACAAGTTTAGGGTCCAAAAACCTTACCTCCATGAAATCCCCTTGAAATCCCTCTTCAAAATGCTTCTTCAAGCTCAAACCCGTATGTGAAAATGGTGGAATAACGAAAAATTCGCGAAGGAGGACTTATATACTTTCTGGCCCAAAGTTTTCGCACCTGCGGCCCATTTTTCTCACCTGCAAAGCCGCTTCTGCGGCCAAACGACCGCTTCTGCGGTTTCCACTTAAAACCTCAAAACCACACCTGCGCATAAACTACCGCACCTGCGAAGCTTCCGCACATGTGCCTTCATCTCTTCTCACCCAATTTCGCATCTGCGGCTAATAGTCCGCTTTTACGGTCTCGCACCTATGGTCCCCAATCCGCAGGTGCGATTATGACATAATTTAGCAACTTCAGCTGTAAATTTCCAACTAAAAAGTTCCCGTCAACCTTCCAAAATTACTCTGAGGCCCCCGGGACCTTAACCAAAAGCACGAACAAGTCATATACCAATATCCAAACTTATACCAATCCTCGAAACATCTAAAACAACATTGAATCAACAAAATAACTTCAATTTCAAGCCTAAGGTTCCAAAAACTTCCGAATTCTGCTTTTAATCAAAAAGTCTATCAAACCTCGTCCGAATGACCTGAAGTTTTGCACACACGTCACAAATGACACAACGAACCTACTCCAATTTTTGAAATTCCATTTTTATCCCTATATCTAAGTCTCCGCTACCAACCGAAAAATGCCAAAATTTCAATTTCGCCAATTCAAGCCTAAATCTACCTCGTACCTCTAAAACCCATTCTGATCATGCTCCTAAGTCCCAAATCACCTCTCGAAGCTATTCGAATCATAAAAACCAAACTCCGAGATCGTTTGCTCACAAGTTAACTTCTGGTTGACTTCTCCAACTAAAAGACCAACTTAAGAGACGAAGTGTCTCAAACCTTTCCAAAAACCATTCCGAATTCGGACCAACTAACCTGATACCATATAACACATATGAACAAGGCATAAAGAAGTAAAAATGGGGGAAACGAAACGGTAAATCATGAAACGACCGGCCGGGTCGTTACAATGTTATATACCATAATAGTATACAGTTGCATTATAGCTATATACTCCTACAGTATATTGTATACCGTAACGATATACTGTTAGGTAATTGTGTTCTGCTTCGATTATTATAGTATACCGTTGTAGTATATTGTATGCTATAATGGTATATTATTACAATATAGCTATATATTCCTACAACATATTGTACATCGTAGCAGTATACTATTAAGTAACTGTGTTTTTCTTTGATTTTTAGCGGAAAGATTCAATCTCATTCATCTCACATCAACTTCAAATGTGATCAAATTTCAGTATAGACTTCCAGAAGGTACTATAAGCTAACACCCACTTTGAATTAAATAAGAAATCTTCAAAAACAAAAATTGAGCTTCAAGCCAACAATGGTGGATATTCAAACACACATAAAAATTTAGATTTAGAAAGCTTACTCGAAGTTACTATAAGCAATATTTTATAGCACCCATATCGAATCATACAATAAATCTACAAAATAAAATTTCATATTTAGAAGCTTCAAACTCAACAATGGTGGGTCTTCATACACACACAAAATTCATAAGGAAAGGAGATAGAGCAATAGCTTGGGTTGACCATCTTAATGAAGATCGATCTGACAGAGAAGAAGTAGATCCATTCAAGTCCACTACCAAGTAATCTTGCAAAAATAAAGTCTAATATTTTTAACATTCTGTACTTCAAATGAGAAGATGAGTGGGTCGGGTAAATAGTTTGGGCTACATAGATAGGAAAAGCAATTGGTTTAGGTTTGGGTACTAAAAGGTACATAGTTTGGGCTTAATGAGTATAAAATGATATTTTCTCTTATTTTATAGCTACATATTGTCATTAATTTTTCCTGGATGGCTACAAATGAAGTTTGCTCTAAAAAATACTTACTTTAGTAATGTTTATTTTTGTAATTATCCTAGTTCTTGTGCTAATCCAAATATCTTCTTCAATAATGTGCTGCCCCATAAAAGAACCATGCTTCCATATATATATTTTTTGATAAGAAAATGTTTTATTAAATAGAAAATAAAATCAAGCTGATAAATATGCTTCCACATATTTCTTTTGGACAAAAAAAAAGTTATGAAACAATAAATGAAGAAGAAGAGTATTGCAGAGAAAAGTAGAGAGAGAGAATTCTTATTGATATGGGATCAATTACAATGGAATAGAACCCTCCTATTTATAGGGAAAAAGTGACTTAGCCACCAAGTAACAAACCCTAATATCTATCTAAAATATAGATATTCACCATAAATAAAACTCCATTTATAACACTTCCCCTTGAATATTTATTCAACAGATAATGTGCCTCATTAAAACCTTAACTAAAATAAAACCCAGTGGGAAAAAATTCTAGAGAAGGAAAAAGAGTACACATGTTTAACAATACGCCTTTTGGTTGCCTCGTCAAAAACCTTGGAAGGAAAACCCAGTGGAACAAAACCTTGTAGGAAACAAGAGTACAACACGTATTAACTTTCCCTGATGAGAGCATTAATTCACATCCTTGAGCCTTCGGATTTCAATCTTGTGCACTAGCTTCTTGAAGGTTGATGAAGGCAGAGATTTGATGAATAAAATAGTCATATTAACTCCAATGAATATGTAGCATATTGAAAATCATCGCTATCACATTATCATGCTTATACTTATAGCAAGATACATATGTGCGCAAATAGCACTTAGGATATGGTACTTCAGAATTAAGAATTGTATATGCTTTAAGTGATTTAAATCCTTCAAGGATTGTTATATAGTTAAGTCATATAAGTCTTATAATAAACTTTACGTAGATGCATATCAAGTTTTCATATCATGCTAGACAAATATGATATCGAAAATTAATTGCACATATCATTGAATTTATACTTTCAAGTATTTGAACTACATGTCTTTCATACGAAACCAATTCTATTTGAATTGTGTCTCTTTATTTTGGCCAATATTTTTTTTGTCTATGTTCGACAGATATAAGATCCTCATCTATCCTTAGCGCTATCATATATGTCATTGACGAATGTTTTATATCGGTTCCAATATTTTTTCATAAAGACATGACATAGAGATCTATTTATTCATATTTTTAGGTACCTGAATCTCTCTCGAGATTTTATGAAGTGTTATGCCATGTGATCTTCTAGATCACTTGCATCCTTATTATGATCATTTTCTCATCTTCTTTATCAAGAATTTTATTTGAAACCGATTTATCTATACACTTTAAGTGTATTATAGGCTTTGTCCTTCTAGAAATTATTCTAATAGGAGAATTTGCTGTGAAAATATAGTTACTTTCTTTGAGCCAGCAAATGCGTCTAACATGATTTGCAATATAATTGTAGATGAATAATTTTTTTATGAAATTCAAGTTCATATTATCTTATTCGAAAATCTATATATATAAATAATAATTCATTCCATATAATTTTTTCTCAACTGTTTATCCTATCTCCCCCTCATGTTAGAGCTTTCTTCCTCAATTTTGGGAACTCATTTTTCTGTATTATGGTGTTAATGAAAATATATACCGCACATCATTAATAATAATATGGAATTATTTGGTTCCTGACCCTGAACCATTTATGAGGGAAGAAAATAATATACTTTCGTATATAGCGTATATCAAACTGATATAGATAACTTTATTCTCATAAGCAATAGTTTAACTATTAAGTGGAGGCACTCAATAAATCATCTTGCTAAACTAGTTGTGATGTAAACCAACTTATCAAAATAAACTGTCTTGAATAGAAAATATGGAAATTATGCTTGAAATTAAATTACTAAGCAAGTTACCTTGCAAACACCGGCTAGGTTGTGGGTTAATAATAATCGCACATGTAACCATCTCATAGATGCATCTTATGTGGTATACATGGCAGGTGAATTAGCCCATATTCACTTTGGATATTTCCAACGTTCATGGGATTCAATCCCCATTTTGGTTGGTCTATTAATTAATGAGAACAAGTAACATAAGAGAATTTATAAAGAACTTTCTAGTTCTTTAATATTTACCCATGTGAATTCTCTTTTATTTTTGTACATCATACTTAAATTAACATGGCTAAGCCAATTATTCCAACTGAATAAATTATCAATACTGATAAACTTTAGATTTACACCATGACGTGTGCAGTTATCAATAAACTCCAAGTTTATTATGATATGGGTTTTTATATCAATAAACATCCATTTTAGTATGATATTCTTTTATTTGTGTAGTACAAACTGGAGAATAAAGCGGGTAGCTTTTCGCATATATATTATCCCGCTACAAGTAGTACTAATACAAGATATTAAATCTTTTCTTTATTTATAGTCTCAATATAATCAACCGGTTTCGCATATACTTTGGAAACTGAATAAGTTTCTTTGAGATTTACTACAACACAATACCTTATTGGTAATCAATTGTGTTTCTCCAAAATAATATAATTGGCTCTTGCTGAATTCTCAATTAATTTTGTAGTACCACATATTCATCAACATCCATATGGTGAATATCTCTTTTAAAGAGAAAGTCATACTATTATGGTTATGGTAAAAGTTACATGCAAAATCTGTTTCTTGCATTACCGTTGTCTTTTAATAATCACAATGCCAAAATATTTTGGCGTACAATACCAATGACCATTTATGCCATAATAATGATATTATTTTCTTATATCATTTCAAACCTCCTTCTAGAGGTGAGTGTGGTATATTCACTACCACTAGCACGTTCATATTCTTCCAAAAATGAATATGTATTCATAAATCACATGTTGTCACATTCACATCATGAATGGACCATAATCATCTATATGTGCTTTACAAAATCTCATGTCAAATCTTGACAAATATTACTTTCACAGAGTGAAAGATTATTTTGAGAATCCTTATAATTATCATTAGCACAATGATAACGATTATAATTTCGTCTATTACCACGTCCATATCCATTGATAACTTTACGGTAATAATTTTATCTTCTTTCAGACGTATCACATGCTGCTATCACATTCTCTTAAGGGAATGAGAATGAAGCAAATTCAATGGGACGGGTTTCTACTTCTTTGCCCACAATCATACATGGATTTGATTATGACAAGGCATAGAAATTTTACCACTTCGGGCGGTTATAATTTCTCACAAACTCTATTAGAGTTATAATCAAAGTTTATTGTCTTTGCTTGTATTTAAAATCAAATTATAGAATAAAAGAGAAAAATACGGTAAAACACTTAACGTATATCCAGAATTTTAATAATAAAGGAAGTTCACGGAACAATTGACAATCATTATGCTCAATCCAAAAGTTTCTACTCAATTGGTTAGAGTCTCGTGCTGATAACGTGTTATAAAACAATAAATGAAGAAGAATATTGCATAGAAAAGTAGAGAGAGAATTTTTATTGATATGAGATCAATTACAATAGAATAGAACTCCTATAAAGGGGAAAAATGACTTAGCCACTAAGTAACAAATCCTAATCTCTTTCTAAAATATACATATTCACCATAAATAAAACTCTATTTATAACAAAGAAGATTATTTTAGGTTTGGTTCCAAATTGATTTTTTTCTTTTGATTTTTCAAAAACTTTATTACTCAACTCGAGAAAAATATAGACTTAAAACTGAAGGGCAATGTCGGTAATTTGATTAACTTAGAGGGCTTAGGGAGGGTTCTAACTTCTAACTATGAAAGTCACAGAAAACGGCTTCCTCCATTAAGCTCATCAATGGCGGTTCTGAGGTCCCCCTACTTTAACTAGCCGAAACTAGTACACCAAATAGTCAGCCAACCCTCGTTTTCGCATCAATTTTTGCAATAATGTTGAAGGCTCTCACATCCTCATGTCTGCAGAATCGTTTCCACGCCGTCACAACGGTATTTACCCCTCATGTTCGCCGTGGCACTGACTCGAATACGCCCTTGCTTCGGATTTTAGGTTCGCTGAGAAGTTCGAATTGCAGGGGCCCTTATTTGTCTCGACGATTCTTTTGTTCGGATTCTACTGATGGGTCCGAATCGAATTCCGGAGCTGCTGCATCCGAAGCCAAGCCGGCCGAGGAAGGCGGAGATGCTGATTCTAAGGCTTCCGCTGCTATAGTTCCCACTGTTTTTAAGCCTGAAGATTGCCTTACGGTTAGTTCATAATAATTCCTTGCACCCGCACCAATAGAATTACACGTCTCTTTAAAATAAATTTTATGACTTTTGTTAACTACTGTACATTCTCAGTTGAATTTATCACTTCATCGTTATTAACTAATATAATTTGGTGCATAATTAAGTGTTTTTCTGCTCCGTCATTATATAAGTACATTTTATTCTAAAAAAAAAAATTAAGTACATTTTATTCTAATATTTGATGGCTGGTGAATGATACTTAAGAAAAGATGTTAACTTTTTGTTATAACGGTGTGGCCATGTCAGCTTGTGCACCAAAAAAGAAGATATTAAGTGAGTTCCTTCTGTTGTTAGTGCTGGTTTTATGTCTTCTTTGGGTCGTTTTGATATGATTTTAAAATTATTATTCAAATTTGTACATATGGATGCAAACATGGACGCTGATGATGAAATTTCTTATCTTTGTGGTTGGCATTGACGCAGAATTGGGATCAATTTGATATAGAAAATAGGTTTAACTTTGGTTGCAACACTCTGTCGGCAATCGAAAGGGATGGTTGGCTAAGAAGTTAACTTTCTAGGATATAGAAGGTGGATCGCCAAAATTATATTTCTTGTAGACTCGTACACTCAATTATTCTGTAGTAGAAGGCCTTTCCAACCTTGACTTGATATAATGCTGTGAAGGTCTTCAACATTTTATTTTCCAAAGAACAGCTTTTGATACCCTCTTTCTCAAAAAGAACGGTTTTATTATTAGATGCCTCGATTCTCATATTTTGAACCCAGCCATTCTGTTTGGGACTAAAGAATAGTATTGTAGACTTTTTAAAATCAGGAATCTCGATATCGATCTTCTTAGGATCCTAAGACAACCTCACATTGATGACCAACACTTTTAATGTTATTGTAGCTTCAATTAGCATTAGTATTTTAATGAAATGACAATTGTCAAAATTTTAAAATCTAGTCGTCTTTTTAAAGATTTCTTGTCCTGAATCTTCTTAGGATCGTCAGAGAGCCTCACATCAGTGAGCAACTCTTTTAATGCTATTGTAGTTTGAATTAGCATTACCCTTTCAATGAAAGAATGTGGTATTTAACTTTCTCTCCCACAAAAAAAAAAAAGAGGAAGAAAGAATGTGGTATTTCTGTACCGCTCCTTTAACAATGTTATTTATTTTTTGCTTCCTTGATACCTTCTCCACCTAGACAAAAGGGGTTGCTCTGATGGTAAGCAACCTCCACTTCCAACCAAGAGGTTGTGAGTTCGAGTCTCCCAAAGAGCAAGGTGGGAAGTTCTTGGAGGGAAGGATGTCGAGGGTCTATTTGGAAACAACCTCTCTACCCCAGGGTAGGGGTAAGGTCTGCGTACACACTACCCTCCCCAGACCCCACTAAGTGGGATTATACTGGGTTGTTGTTGTTGTTGTTGATACCTCCTCCACTAAGGCATTGTCCGCTCCTTAATCAAGTCTTCCATTAGGGGTAATTAATTTGCAATCATCTCTTTTGCTTCACCTAATGATTTCTAAAGGTTTCAATTTTTCCAACAATTCTTTCATCTCCATCTCCGCTCAAGCATATACCTCTCTATTTTCATCTTCTAAGATCATCTGTAAGTAATTTCAAGTTTTTTTCCAATCACACAGCTTGGATTTTTGACAATGTGATATTGTTCTTGTCATCCCTTGACCATCTTGTAGCACCCACTTGTTCTTGTTCAAATGTTAATGTGTGTTATCTTAGTAGTGTTAAATTAGTCTTACATTGGAAAGATTTCATAAAGTTTATGTATTTCTCACCTACACATAGATGTGTCTTTTCTATTTGATTGTTAGGTACAAATAGATGTGTCTTGTATTCCAATATTCATCAAGTTACCAATTCATCTTCTTTCTTATTTTCTCAGATCGTGTCACATACCCTTGGTGATCTTAATAAGGGGCAGCCTATGCTACCCAATTGGTCAACTTTTTTACTATTCTTTCCGCTTTTGGTGATCGTTAACCTAATCCCTATTTCTGCAGACCATTTGACAGTATCATGCCTCTTTCTCAGTCATCTTTTTAGCTGTAAAATTCCTCCTTTTTGACCATTCTTCCATTGAGTTTCTGCCACCATCCCAACCATGTTTCATTTACAGTGTAAAAGAACTATTTTGGCCATTCTTCCAATGAGTTTTCTACCATCTTTCAGGCCAGTATTATGGTTATTGTTCCAGATATCTATTTTGGATGCTATTTCATTGCTATTCCAGTCACTGTTTAGCCGCCAATTCGAGCCACATTAGCTGCCACCTTACGCCACACCAAGGTTGGTTTTGAGACTCCTGGTATTGCGTTCTCTCTGGTCATTGAGAATCGGTTCCCTTAGTCTATGCTGAATATTAATGATCTCTTTAGCTGGGCTATTTTGGCGACTTTCAAAGAAAAAATCCATTATGGTGTTCTGGTGACTGATCACGTTTTGAACTGTTCACTTTCTAGGTGATGCTTTACTATTACGACTATTGTTCACTATTCCGTGTTTTCCAGAAAAAGCAAATTCAAGGTGTTCTTCGCTTCTTCTTACCTTGAGTTCGAGGACACGTAATACGATGGCAATGTTAGTGTTAAGTTATTCCAACATCAAAGATTATTGTGCTTTTCACACCTGAAAATTAAGTGTCATGTATTATGTAATAAGTATTCATCAACTTATCTTTTCATCTGCTTCTTCTATTGTCTCACAATTTTCAGATTTAAATGGAGTATTTTTTTTACAGAGAATCCCATAATCAAGAAGATTGTGACTTTGTCTTGGGCACATTGTCAGTTGAACCATTCGTATTGGTTGAGATTGTTTCTTTGAAATCTCCTGATATTAGAAACCCGTCGATCTTTGAGTACTTCCTGCCTTGTCTCTCTCTGGACCATGTGTAACTCCCACCTTGTAGAGGCAAATTGATCAGCTCTATGTCAAGACTGAAGCTTCAGAAAGTTCCTAATGATTTTGAATGATTTCTCACCTGCAAAAAGCTGGGGATTCACATTGTTCAGCAAAAGAAGTTTTTTTGTTTGCTTGTCCAATTAACATTGTAATTAGACTACTCTCCTTCCCATATGCTCTTCTCAGAGTCAACATTCAACCAGTTATGCCTCATGCCTCATGCCTCTTACTTCTGGCCGTATAGGGGGCACCTTGATGGATGTTAACTTTTAACATTTCGTCCTATATTTGGAGGCCTAGAGAGGGTTACTTCATGCTTTAGTTTCAATTTAATCAACAGCTTCTAGGTTATTTAAGAAGTAAAGCATTGGAAAGTACATGTGAGGATAAAGTAATAGGTTGCCCTAGTATCTCGTTTTTCTTTGAAAAGAAGTTTGATTCATATGTTTATTTCAGTTTTTGCTAGTTGCAAGATCAGTGTAAAAATGGTATTTATCAACCTTCCCTAAAAAAGAGAGATACCGAACGAATGCAAAGAAAACACTGTTTCTTGGAGGCTTCTTGTTTGCTCATAATTCATCTGTTTGTAAGATTTAATGGGTGTGACCTATTTCTTGCCTTCTTGGTTGGTTATAGTATTATCTTTCGATAAGATTTACCTGTAAGACTTGCAATTAAGGGCTTTATGTCATTTATTATACTGAAAATAACATAAAGTCTGTGTGGGCTGTCCTTTTTTAATTCTTTATAATTTATAATGATGCATGTTGTTTTCTTGGTGCAGGTTCTAGCACTGCCACTTCCACATAGACCGTTATTTCCAGGGTTTTATATGCATATTTATGTGAAGGTATGGTACCTTGTCTAGTATGGGTTAAACTATGTCTTAGTTAGTCTTCGTGATTTTCAAAATAAAATAGATATAAGCTTTAAATATTAAGTGTATAATTACTGTCAACTTTCTGAGAGTTGTACTGTTTCAGCTAGTGATTTGGAGCCTATTTCCTCTCACGTCTGTAAAACCAGCATTCAGCTTTAAGAATGCTACTTTAATTGATGGAAAGTTCTTGGCTGAAGTTGTAAGCTTGAAAAGCTAAAACCTTCAATTAGGAGAGCGTCTTTTGCTCAATTGTAATATTCTTTAGCCTCATTTGTTAGTTTCCAGAAAAAAGATAAATTATACTGTAATGGCATGCAACAAATTGATATGAGGCTCCACATAATCCGTAAATTTAATTGCAGGATCCCAAGGTATTAGCAGCCTTGCTAGAAAGTCGAAAAAGGCAAGCACCTTATGCTGGCGCTTTCCTTATGAAAGATGAGCAAGGGACTGATCCGAATGTTGTGTCTGCCTCAGATACAGAAAAAAACATCTATGAGCTTAAAGGAAAAGACATGTTGAACCGTCTTCATGAAGTTGGTACACTTGCTCAGGTACATCTTGTTGTTCCTTGTGTTATTCTGTTGCTTTAACTTTATTGAAGAAGTTTCTGATCAAGGTTGATGCAACTTATGATAAGCCAGATAACAAGTATTAAAGACGACCAGGTTATTCTTATTGGTCACAGGCGGATACGTATGACAGAGGTGGTAAGTAGATGTCTGCTTTATTTTTTGGTTATAAGTAGCTCCGTATGTTTTCTTTTGGTCCTATTTAGTTCTATTTTCCATCTACATATACATCATCTCCTGATTTTGAGACTGCCGATTTGACATCTTGGGTTCATTGCACTTGTATACTTTTCTCTCTTTCCTACCTTTTGTGTCCCAACATCCAGTCCTTCTCCTTTTTGCTTCATATAACTGAGCAGCTGCATTGTCAAGCGATAGAGGTCTGTTGCAATTTGAGGCTAAATGAGCTGTTTTCCCCAGTTGTGTATGATGTGTTACCAATAGAATCAAAACACTCTTTTAGTTAGTCTTGATTGCTTGTTTGCAAGAGAAAGTAGCACTTTGGAATAATTTTGGACAACTGGTTCAGGGTTGTGGAAGAGAAAAGCAACTTCTATGATGTGCTAGTTTAGCATCTGTTTGATTGCCGATGCATTTGGTTTGAATGAAATCCTAGACTTTTGATAACCGAGAAATCCGAGGATAAGTGGCTCATGGTTTGAAACTCGGTGGATAATCGGCTTGCCATTCTACCATTGTCTACCTAAATACTAGGCTTTTGTTTGCGCCAGGGTACGAACTGTGATGTGCACCCAACCTACATATCACGGGCTGTACTAAGTTTGAATAGAATCCTAAATATTTGAGCTGTAATTTGGTAGAGAGTCGTATTCTTGGCTTTAGCTGTAAAGCTGGAGTATTCAAGCATGGTCCGCCATTAATGGGCTTACTTAGCCATTGGAGGGTCTTGTGTCTTCTTATTTTTTTTCAGGTTTATTTTGTGATTGAGGACCTCTTATCCTCTTCTATTGGACTTAAACTCTCAACCCCTGAGCTCCTCATTAATAATTCTCCTGTTATATTATACATACTGTTGGATGTCTACCTCTCTACCTTCACAAGGTAGGGTAAGGTCTGCGCACACCCTACCCTCCCTGGACCCCCACATGTGGGATTACACTGGGTTTACTTATTGTTGGATGTTTGCAGTCAGATTTCCTTATGTAGTTATTTCTTTTGTTTCAATAAAAAATTTCTTCAATATACTAGTAACAATTTGACGACTATGCAGTAGATTTGTCACACTTGAATGTTCACTGTCAGATTTCCTTTATTCACCATGTTGTTTTTTTTCCGTCTCAATAGCCCATTTTGTGAAATGTACAAGAGTAACACTTTGAGGACTGAAACAGTGACATTCATTTGCAGGTCAGTGAAGAACCCCTTACAGTGAAAGTTGATCATCTCAAGGCATGCCTCAGTTTTTTGTGCATTCTTTCTATCCAGCAATGATAAACTCATAAAGCTTGATGTTCAGTTTGAAATTGTTTCTGAAATTTCCTTTCTTAATTATGTTGCAGGAACAGCCGTACAACAAGGATGACGATGTTATAAAGGCGACATCTTTTGAAGTTCTATCAACCCTAAGGGATGTTTTGAAGACAAGTTCTCTCTGGAAGGATCATGTTCAAACTTATATCCAGGTGTTAGTCATTTCTTGCTGAATGTTAAGTCCTAATTGCTTGATTTGGTGATAAATCCAATTAAAATTTTTTTTACTCTCTCAAAATGCATTGCCTAATTGATATTCTAGCCCACAGTATTGTGTGAAGCTCCACAATGATGGTGGATTGTGTTAAACTTAGATCATGCCCTAAGTTGGGCATTTCATGCCATTCTTTTTAATGGTCCTATGTTCGTGTTGGTGGTAATCAAATCCATGACTAGATTCTCTGCCTTATAGTTGATGCTGTACTGAAAGAGGAGACTAATTAAAAGACGCAAGATGGCAAGGAAATGGAAGGTCATAAATGTTCTCTGAACCAACTGTATACATATTGTTATACATATTTCTAAAGAGACGCTAGGAAGTTTATACAACTGAACAACTGTATAAGATGTATTGGGAGCTAGGAAGTTTTCACATATTTACCCTGGAAAAAAATCCCCTCTCTGCTGAATTTCTAAAGAGATGCTACTGATTGTTATGGAGTGTGTCAAAATCAAAAGATAATATTGCAGCATGTTTTGCTGAAGAAGTGGGAGTGAAGGGATAAAGGGATAGGGACTTATTCATTACTTCTAAGGGAAGCATTTGCGTCCATCCAAGTTATTGGTACACTAGTAATTGGAGTAAGAGACATTGCTCCTTTCGACCAATTTCAGAGGGGTTACCAAGTCTTCAAAGCGTTAGGTGATATTTGTGGGGGTTGGCTGGAAATTGAGAAAGAGACAACTCTAAGAAATCATCCTAGATGGGCTTCGATCAAGGTGAGGAGGCAGATGGAGAAGATTTTGAAAACCCTAGAAGTGGTGAAGAAGGGTTTTCCTTATAAATTACATGTTCGGAGAGTAGCGTTGGTAACAATTATCTCCAATTGATGAAATGGAGAAGAAGATGGACCTGCTAGGTCCTATGATGAAGTTTGAATGGGTGATGCCAAGCACTGTAAAGGAAATGTTACATAGCTGGGCCGATTTATGTAGAAGAAGAAAACAAAAGGCATGGAAGTTCGCACCGCTAGCTCTCTCTTGTGGCTAGTTTTGGGGGGGGGGGG